>JAMKCH010028608.1:0-33378 GCA_023653785.1 Ophioderma brevispina | reverse complement strand
TCAATTCGAACAATTCTAATTTTTTACCCTGTACAAATGTTCCCCCTTATTTCAACATGTTCCCATAGGTTGATTTTGGTAACGTTAATATATTATTTTTAGACAATTTCACAGTACAGTAACCCAAATTGTTTCTGTTTCAATTTGTTTTGGGTTCAAATCATAAAATAAATGGACTATAGCGAATTGTATTCCTTGAATTCACCGGAAAAAGTTTCAAAGAAATTTTAGAATTGTATTTCACTGAACTACTGTTTCATCAGAGAAGAACTTTTCCTGTGATATTCTTGGCTATAGTTCTGAGGAATATTTTTGGTTCAATTGGTGACAATCACCGGATCCTTTAATAATTATTGTTCATTTTCCGTCCAAGTAGCACTTTTTTATAGATATGTTTTTAACAAATACTTCAAAGACATTTTTATTGTTATTACATGCATTACTGTAAAATGGAGCTGTCGTCTTTGATATTTCCTGGTATAACTGATACATAAAATTACATATGTTCAGAAATATTTGGGCACTGGGCATGTCTCAACCTCCTTTACGATTTTTGTAATATACTTCCATTCCGTTCCAATGGTCAGGTTAACCGTTAGCCTACATAATCAAAATTAAGATAATATCACCTAACTGAATACGTAGCTATTAAATAGGTGGCCGAAAGTAAAAAAAAAACATTTGGGGCCACAGCCGGCTCGACTGACAAAAACCGACAATCCAAAAGTGAAATCAATCTACTATTTCCGCTTAGACCGCTGCGCCACGAGGAAGCTTGTAGCTAACACGCGAATTGTGTATCTCTAGTAGTGAGGATTCAATCGTAATGTTGAATCAATGACTCTCGTAAACATCATTTTCTCTGTATAATAAAAAAACTTCTATGAAATAATGTGTAAAAATTAAAAAAAGCAAAAAATAAAAATCATGTACTAAATTTGCCAATATTGCATTCAGTATAAGTCTGTAGGTCTGTGAGACCGTTTTTGAAGTTTCACAATTTGCCACTAATCGTTATAAAGACCGTTTGAATGCTTTAAACTATGCTTTCGCTTTCTCACCTCATATCTTTGCTCTGAAATGTGTTCATATAACCTCGTCTTGTTGAAATTCTGCTATGCTTGTATTACGACTAGTTAAGCAATTGTTGACGATACTCCCACCTAGTGGATTTACTCGTCAAACAGGCCCCCCCCGGGGCGCGTCAAACAAGGGGGAGTTCCTTTCTGTTAATATACTCATGTGGTGTGTGTCGCTTGTATCAATGATGTTCTAATGCTTTTTTTTTCCTTGTTTTTTGGATTGTTTTTTATTTAAAACTTGGTGGACACACTACAGTGTGTCTTAATAGCGTTAATACAAGTATATGTATAATGCAACCTACATTTCTTTGAACTCCATATTCATTTTTAATGTATTTTAAGCTGTGTCGTTTTATTATATTCGATCATGTGATTCTTCCATTATTGACACTAATACAAGCCTAGTTTTGTCACGCGATCATACAGGCTGTATCATGATAAGTAATCATCAAACCAGTGGTGTGATTTTTTTTTTTAGATATGACAAAACCAAATATTCCCTTGATTTTTCTTTTAAATAACAGATCGCGTGTTTAAGAAATCAACAACTTCACTTTCATAACGTCGCATGATGACAATCGACTTAAGAGAATTCTACCATAAAAAAAAAGTGTTTTTTTAATTCATGGTCACAGATACTTCATATTTGGATACGTTTGACACTTGTGACGAAACGAGACGATTGCCAAACACAAAAAATCCAAAGTCATCTCATTTGCATAATATGGCGCCATCTTGGATTTTTTAGTAGTGTTTTATCCGGGGTACTCCTGCCTCCAAGCTCAAAATCTTGTTTTTATGTCACCAGAATAAGCCTACCACATTAATTTTGGGGGTACATATCCTTTTTTCAATTTGGTCCCTTTGCATTATTTAGCCCTAAACACGAAAAAACGTGATTTTTCACAAAAATTTGATTTTTTTTTTTGGGAAAAATAATAAAATGATTGGAAGTGTTTCTTAATATAACAATACAATGAAAAAAAAGGGCTTGTTGTCCCTAAATTCTATATAGGACATTTTCATTCAAAATTACGCTCATCATGCTTCCGTTTTTGAGATATGATACCGGGATAACTTGAAATGTCCAGTTTGAAAAACACATTTGATTCTAGAAACACGTTTTTTATATTATTTCAATTAGGCTACAGGCAACATTCCTAAAATGTATTACAAGATTACAATTTTAATTCCCCATTTTTGGTGGTATTTGCTTGGCAAAATTGCTTTATTTTTGAAGTTATTAATTTTGTACTAAATAAAACTTTTAAAATACCGCTTTAAAACAATAAAATAATAAGAATTTAAAAAACTATTTAAATAATTGCGTTGGATTTCCGCCTTTGATTGACCATAACTTTGGAACCGCTGCTCCGATGTAGTGAAATAAAAGCAGCAGAGATAAAATTTGCTGCTTCTTGTAGGTATTAATATCTCGAAAAAAAAAAGACCCCGATAGAGTAACTACTTGGTAGACCATACCTTAACTTGTACAAACGCACAATTAGACGGGGATATGACTAGAAAATCAGTAAATCATCTAGAGCTTAAAACCATTTCGATGTGTTTTTTTTTGTTGTTTTTGTTTTTTGTTTTTTTTTTTTTTTTTTTTTTCATTAGAGGTGCTCCAGCCAATTGAAACATAAATTTTTTGTCCATGTTTAAGAGAAAACGTCCGCGACACATACCTTAATCTCAAAATTTCATTTACCTCTGACATACCGTTTAAAGATGCATTTCGTGAATCCACAACCTCGTCCATCCCGACTACCTTTAAAAAGTTGAGATTTTCTATCATCTGACCGTTAGCTTTAGTAATCCCATGTGCCAAAATGTTATGTGCAGAATAATTCGGAAGAAAATCTTATCTGTGGAAGAAATTCGCAATTTTGTATTTTCTGTCCGTAGGTTACTGTACAAATAATTTCCAGTTACCGTAAACACCCATATTTAAAAATACAAAATGATTCAAAAATTTAATTTGACTATATTGCACAGTATCTTATACGAGGTCGCAGTATTTAAATACCCGATTTTTATAATAATAGTGAGTTTTCAGTGAGTAAAGATAGATTATTTACAAGTTTTTTATAATCCCCATTTTTAGTTCGGAAAGACCCTCGGCATATCCGTGGTCTGCGTGCCGTCCGTGTGTGTGTCAAACGTTAGTATACACCTTTTGGTTGCACGTTTTCAACAACTGTCACGTTTAGTGCAGTTATTGATCATACTGGGTATGCTTGTACATTGAGCCAAGGGTCTTATGTGGGTAACACCATGAGGAGGTCAAATGCCATTAAGGGGTTACTTGGGTCAACAATCGGACGACCTATTTGACCCTGCAGGCCATGGATTGACCATAGAGGAAGAGATAGAATTCTGGAGTTAAACATGTTTGAAAAAGGACTGCGCTCCGGTACAGTTAAAGGGACATCAGGGCATTAAAAAAAAAATGACATAATGAAAAGCCTTTACTGAAACACTTCCACAAGTTTGAAAACATTTGGATGTTTACATTCTGTAAAAACAGGAGAGTTCCGGGGGTGGCAGTTTTGTGGCAATTTCTGAAAGGTGCTGACATTACTGCCTGCATTTAACAACCTGAAAAGCATTTTGTCATCGCTCACGACCATTGCTATATTATGTTAATGTGCTAATCCCGGCCAACCATTTTCACTTGCCAGATCAATATCTTACTACAAGCCTTAAGTAGCATGCCTGAATCGCGGTCTGATGAGTTAAATTGCGTCGCAAAACAGCTAGATATACGGTAAATTTCTGTCAGATGTGAACTCCTTGCTTTTCTGTTCCAAAAATGTCCACAAACTGCCACCGCGTTCCCCTCTGTACTCTTCCTGTTTTTTACTGTTTTACCGAATGTAAACATCCAGATAGTTTTCTAACTCCTCGTGGAAGTGAGGTTCGTAAGGGTCCTTTTCATTATGTCATTTTTTCATGCCATTATGACGTTACATATTTTTTATGAACAGACAACAGAGGCACATTGAATAGGGACATGCCCCTGTTTTGTGGGTGGCTGGACTCCCTTTCATTCATGAGTCATTGTGAGAGTTTGCCCTAAAACACATTTCCATGTGATGAATCAGATGAAGATAACTTTTGGGACACTTGAGTCCTTTAAGACTGATTAAATCATACATTATGATATGGTATATATTGAGGAAATATTTTAATCTCAGGCTAATTTAGCACCTGTATCCACAGGGGCTGTATTTATGTTTGACTTTCGATCAGTTTCACTGAAATTGAGATCTGTGTAGATAATTTTAAATACATCTATATATATTATATATATATATATATATATCTATATCTATATATTTATTATACTCATATTATAATATCTATATATCTATGTATATAATATATATATTATATATATATCTATATATCATAATTAACATTTAGCCAGGCCACAACGAAAATCACCTATTTAGTGGGGCCGGAGACTACCCGTATAGTTCGCAAGAAAATGTTGGCCACTGTTCGGTTTTCCCGGGAAACCTATTAAGATAAGGTTTGAAGGTTCTAATCTAATTTTTAGAGAGTACGTAATCATGCACCAGTTCTGACTGCAACTCGTCAGTTGAGGTTCAGTAACTGGACCATCACTATGAGTTTGCTCTAAGGATAGAAAACTGACCGCGACCAGAACGTATATACATGTATCGAGGGTAGTGCCTCTCAGGACATTTAAAAAATGAACAAGTTCCAGGAGTTCAGAAAAAAAAATAAGTCCAGAGCGGACCGCTCTTGGTCAGCGGTTAATCGCTCTAGATATTACCCAAACTCTTGGGTGTGAAAAGTCACCTAGCCGGGCCACGGCAGGAGATTTTTCAAAAATGAACTAAAGTCCAGAGCGGACTGCTCCCTTGTTCGGCGGGAGGGGGAAGTCGCCCTAGATCCTTTTGGGTGAAAAGTCACCCAGCCCGGAGCCATCAAGGGAGATTTTTTTCAAAATTGAACTAAGTCCAGAGAGATAGTCACCTGTTAAATAATACTGTTTACTATGATGTTATATTACGTCCCCCAAATTCGTAGTGGTTGAGCACTCTGGGATATTTGGAAAGAAAAGTTACGACCGTGCTGGAAAATGCCTAAGTCGTGAAACCATGGCATGTATAGACATACATGTTTTCTGGTTAAGACACGACTATGAGCCATCATCCGTCTGAAGATCGAAAACCCCGGTTATCGTAAGTGAGGGTATGCCGTGAAACTCAGAGTAAGTAACGGTTTGCCTCAAGAGGTCTATACGTTGTAATTTATTTTACGCTCTCCTGTAATGGATTGAGCAATCTTAATTCCAAAGATAGTAACCGGTAAATCATACGTGTTTACTATGATGTTATATATATATATAATATATATAATATATATATATATCTCCTGCCGGTGGCCCGGCTAGGTGACATTTAACCAAAACTAGGGCGACTTTTTTTCACCCAAAGCGGGGAGTGAGGGGGGTACAAAAAAAGTTGACAAAAAGAAAAGAAAAAACATTACTTACCTTGAATGAGACTCGAACCTGGAAATTCGGAATCCTAACGGTCTTGGGTCCGGCGCCTACCCACTGCACTATCTCGATATTACCTGAAAAAATGATTGCATTTTTATAATTTTATTACATTAATCCCGTCGAGCCACGGCAGCGACGAAACATTTCTACGAGCCGGGCCAAAGGCATGTATATTGTGTTATTCCGGTGTAAACTTTCTAGTGTTCTAGACCTGACCCTAACACCTAACCCTTCCATGGGGGTGGTAACTAAGGGGCCCGGGCCGCACGCTTTAAGGCGCGGGCCAGTTTTACCGTAATGTTGAGGCCTACTGCATGAACCGGTCCCAAAACACCCGACCTTTAACCCAGTGGAACCCTGACCTTAACCCGGGTAACTGACCCTTCACCCACTCAGCCGTACAGGGCCGGCCGAAGCCTGTTAAGGCGCGTGCCGTTTACCGTAAGTTGGGGCCTACTGATGAAACCGGTCCCAACACCTTACCTTTACGCGGTCGCAACCCCTGACCCCTGAACCCGGGAAAACTGACCCTTGCAATGGCGGTAACTAAGGGCGGCCGCACGCTTAAGGGGCGTGCAGTTTTACCGTAATGTTGGGGCCTACTGCATGAACCGGTCCAACACCCGGAACCTTTACCCCGTGGCAACTCTGACCTTAACACGGCTACTGACCCTTCACCTAGCGGACTAAGGGCGGCCGCACCGCCTTAAGGCGCGTGCCGTTACCGAATGTTGGGCCTTACTGCATTGAACCGGTACCAACACCGACCTTAAGCGGTCGCAACACTGACCCCTTAACCCGGGAAACTGACCATTCAATTGGCGGTAACTAAAGGGCAGCCGCACGCCTGTTAAGGCGCGTGCAGTTTTACCGTAAAGTTGGGCCTACTGATGATGAACGGTCCCAAACACCCGACCTTTAGCCGGTGGCAACCCCTGGGAACTTAACCCGGCTAACTGACCTTCAATTGGCGTAAACTAAGGGGCGGCCGACGCCGTTAAGGCGCGTTGAGTTTTTACCGTAATGTTGGGCCTCTGCATGACCCGGTCCCAACACCTGACTTTACCGGTCGCAACCCTGACCTTAACCCGGAAAATGACCCTTCAATTGGCGGTAACTAAGAGGCTGCCGCACGCCTGTTAAGCGCGTGCAGTTTTACCGTTATGTTGGGGATATAGGTCTGTTAATAACCCTTTTGCTAATTTAGAGGGAATTTGTGTTTTTAATTTGTTTCTTGACAATTAATTGTATTGGAATTTGTGGGCAAGGGAAAGGTGTTCTTTCTTTTGATTAAGGTCAACATTGTTAATCACAGAAGTTTTTTTTAAGATTTATTTGGTGTTCTGGCTTACTTCTGCGGTGAATTACAGATGCGTCTGCCTTTCACTAAATCCCATTTTTAAGATTTTGGAAAAAAATATCTAATTTGAAAAAATGACTAAGTCCACTTTTGAAAAAATGACTAAGTCCAAGGCGGACCACTGCCTCGGTATTTAGCGGGAAATTGCCCCAGATCTAACGCCATCGTTCATAGTAAAGGGTGAAAAAAACTAAGTCCAGAGCGGTCGGTTTCCTTGATCTGTAGCCGGAAATCGCGGCTACTGCATTGTAACTGGTTGATCGTCCGGATTTTGAAAAAAAAATGAATAAGTCCAGAGCGGACCACTGCCTCGGTTATTTGCGGGAAATGGATACATGGGTGTAACTGGTCCGCTCCTGACTTGTCAATTTTTCAACGTCCACTGCAGTAGTATTACGTTCTGGTCCCGAACCAGGCCGAGGCCGCTGCAGGCCGGCTTTTTTACCGCTGCGCATGCTCCATTTTGTCCACACTCAATGTAACGCTACCGAAAGGTTCTAGATCAAAATCCAGATTCGCATACGGCACCCCCGTCCATTTTTAGCTCTCTCCAGCGAGGCCGCTCTCGGTAAAAAATACACTTGACGAGTGGGGAGAAAACCGGCCCGTCTGCCGGCTAAAAAATGTTCGGGCGCTAAACACTCTAGCCGCTCAACCAAAAACCAAGCACCGAGGCCAGCCCGGACATACTCCCCTATAGTATAGTTCTGGTCCGGCATTTGGGCGCCAATTTGCACCTCATTTCTACCGCGTCATACCTGACCCACATCCGACCGGTGTGGGTCTGCGATCAGAAGCCGGGCAGGCCCGGCACTCTTTAATACATGATGTTTTTTTCCCTCAAAACCTATTTTAAGTTAGTTTTGCGGAAACCGGCCAGGTGGCCAACTTTTTTGAGTAAGCCTCCGTGATCCCGGGGCGACAGATAGTGTGACAATACCGCACGATGCAACCTTAGCCGGCTCACGGCCAGCGAAAACCTTTTCAAAAAAAGAAGGACCACGGCACTTCCCGCTGACAAGGAAGCGTTCCGCTCTGGACTTAGTTATTTTGAAAAATTCAACTTGCCGTGGCCCTGGCATTTAAACAGCGTAGTTTGACCAAAAGCTGCCGGTAATCTGCTCGTAAACTAGAAAACACTAAGTCACCTTTTTAAGTGGCCGGGCCACGGCTGCAACGTGGCCGGGCAACGGCAGGCCACGGGCAGCAACATTTAGCCAGGCCACAAACGGAAAATTCACCTATTTAGTGGGCCGGAGATACCCGTAGAGTCCGCAAAGAAAAGGTTGGCCACGTTCGGTTCCCGGGAAACATGTAAATAAGGTGTTAGGGTTCATATCTAATGTTTAGAGAGTACGTTCAAATGCACAGTTTTGACGCAAAAAACTCGTAGTGAGGTTAAGTAATGCGACCATCACTTGAAGTTGCTCTAGAGAATAGAAAACTGGCCCGCGACCAGAGTTGTTAAACCTAAATGCTCTGGAAAGCTTTTATTCCCTTTTTTTACTACCATTAATTTGTTAATTTGATTACAAATATAGCCCATATTGCTTTGAAAATGATTTTATTAAAACTACATGTCTTCTAGTAACAAATACAGTGAAATCAGAAAACCAATTTTCGGGCCAAAATCACAGTGATGTTCATCCGATGATACAGCAATCATTGTAACATATCCTAGATTGCCCCTTTAAAGTTAACACTAGTAATTCTACTAAAAGTAAAAGCATTCACTCTTTAGGTCAAACAGAACTGTGTTAATGTTGTTTTTTGATGCTTTGTGCTTACTTTAAACATTATGTGCATCATAAGTTAAAAAGAAACAATATTTGAGAAAAAAGACCTAAATGCTCTGGAATGTTTATTTTCTTGTCTTTTTAATTATCTTTAACTTTATTATTTTAAGACGTGTAAATATTAGTCCAAATACTTCAAAGTGGTAATTTTATGATTAAAGCTGGTTTGAAGATCTGAAATACATCAAAAATCTCAAAAATCATCTTTTTGGCCCAAAAAAAAGGCCAAAAAAAATAAATTGATTTTTGGCAACAACTCTTTTGAGAAACTATACCATATGAGCAGTTGATCTGGACATGGTTGACAGCTGTAACAAAAATGCCACATACATTTTTTCTGAACACATTTATGATACTGGCTGGCTGTCTGTATACATACAGTTTTACTGGTTAAGACACGACTCTGAGTCATCTTCCGTCTGAAGATCGGATTTACCTGTGATCGTAAAGTGAGGGTATGACGTGATGAACTCAGAGTAACGGTTGCCTTCCGAGTCAAACTTTGTAATTTATAATATATATATATATATATTATAATATATATATATATATATTATATATATATATATGCGGTGTTGAATTGTATCATTTTTACGAAATTAAGGGAAAATGGTATAAATACCAAAATCTTCAAACAGGCAAGTGCCCGAACCTTGAAAGTACTCATTCATTACAGATCTTAATTTAGAAATGTTGCCATTGACGTATGTTGCATGGACAAAGCCTTCTTTGGTGATACATAGGACGGATGTTGAACCCTGTCAAAGAAGAGTTTATACTTGATTTCCCATCAGGGCTTTTTTTAAATTACTTTTGGTAGTTAAAATATTTCATCTGCAATTTATAACTGAAACAAGCAAAATATGTAATTAATTTAAAAATATCCGATATTAGTAGAAATCTATATTATATTACAGTTCAAAACGGTGAATCTTGGCAATCCACTCCAAAATCCGTCATTAGAATAAACCAAATTAAAGCAGATTCGCGATGATGCACGTGGTTTGATGGATGTTCAGAAAACGCCGATTTTTTTTCGAAATGACGGATGCTGGATAAAAGCTTTAGTAAGGAAAATCAAACATCCGTCATATGTAATGAAATATCTCGATTTGCGTAATTTCGGTTGTGTGACGGATATAATGGTTAACTTTTCCAATGATGACATCAATTTATCAAGTAAGATTCATGAATATTAGACTAAAAAAATTTTCCAGCTGTATGTTCTTATTATCGGATTGATTGTTTGAATCGTACCCGGGTTTGTCTCAAAAAAAAAAGGAAACCCTCAAAGTGCCCTCTATTTCACGACGAGAAAAGAGTAAACCAATACCATATAATCAATATCTGAAAAGATTAGCTTCACTTATTAGAAATTCCACATTCTCCATTACTGCGCTGCTCTGCCCCCCCCCCCCTTGGCTGCCTGTAAGACCATGAGAACGGGTGCAGGCTTGCGCTCTCTTTTCCATTTCAACAATCGACTTCTAATCATTCTTGTCCGCCGGATGCATGCAAAGGCAGCGGTTATTCTATTGCGAAGTTCTGGCAAGTTTGCTGGTAGTTCCTGTACATACACTTCACACTTTAATGTTTCCCCTAGGGTAAATCTAGTGGAGTCAATTCTGGAGTCAAAAGAATAACCGTTGCCTTTGCAAGCATCCGACGGACAAGAATGATTAGAAGTCGATTTTTGAAATGGAAAAGAGAACGCAAGCCTGCATCCGTCTTAGAGGCAGCCAACTTCCCCAAGTGGTTGGGTGGGGGGGGGGGTCAGAGCAGCGCAGCGCAGTAAAGAAGAATGAGGCAAGATCTTGGGATTTCTAATAATTGGAACTAAACTTTTCAATATCAGAACTGACCTTTGTCGCAAAAACAAAAGAAACCATAAACAAAAGAATGACCTTAGAGAATGTGTATTTTCTAAAGACTACTGAAAGAGTAACAATCCGTGGATAAAATGAAAAAAAGTGGTACAAATTTTCAATCGGCCATGCATAACTCAGTTAATATGCATCCTATTTGGAAAGATTTTTTCGGTGTCAGAAACCTGACGAAATGCACTTTTCAGATATGTAATAATATGTATGGTTTACTTTTTTTTCTTTTCGTGAAATAGAGGGAGCTTTGAGGGTTTCCTTTTTTTAGACACCCGGTATGTGAGGATGTGCACGGATCCTCTACAGCCTGTCTAAAAAAAAAATGGTACAATCAAAAACCGATTTTTTTCAAATTGTATCTCAACATAAGTAAGTCATTTTGTAAATTACATTAAAGAGAAAAGACCAGGCTTTCCAGGATTTTTTGTTTCATCTCATTTGCTTATTCCAATCGAGAGATAACTCCAGTTTACTGCGGAACACATAAAATCGAGTTTGTGCCACTTTCTGGTTAAGTGAAAACGGTGAACGATTTGTTAAACATACGTACACACGTGAACTGATATGAAACTCATAAAAAGGGAGTAACTTCATAAAGAAATCTAAAGATACGAAAACAGTTACGTAATGGTGGACGTTATGATCGTAAGTTTGGCTTTAAGATAAAGTGAATAAAACATTGCTACTGTTGTTTGTTAGCAGAGAACCATGAGTGTGTACAGCCGGCGTACAGCAACCTGGAAAAGAGAGAGTTTTATGGTCTGAAGTATCATGAAACGCATATTCTACCGACACCTTTGATAGTTGTGCCAAATTCAAATTTGTATTGACTTCAACAATTAGTTAACGCACAAAGATAGTGCACTATTTTTAAACCATTTCTTTGGATTTGGAGTGTTTATTTTGGTTGCAATTACATTCCTTCTGGCATGATTTTAACAAATACCAATTTTGTAATAAATTCAAAGTTCCATTTCATTGACGTGCAATAATATTTGTGTTGTTTATTATTTATGAAAAGAAGATATTTATCATTAATCTGATTATGTTGACTATTAAAATTTGTGTCGATAAAACTAGACTTCTTTTGTTTACTTTAATCTGTGTTTTATTTCTTTTGTCAAGTTGCAATCTTTTGTGAGACAGCATGGCATAACTGGGTGAAGCAACTCTGCCCATGCATAAAAGTGGCACAAAATCGATTTTGGTATATCGCACTAAATTGATTATATCTCTGGATTGACAAAAGCAAATAAGATGAACAAACACCATTGGAAAGCCTGGTCTTTGTTCTTTAATATTGTACCAAGTAAGAATAACTTATTTTGAAATTTCATATTTAACATTTTTTTTTCTGATTGTACCATTTTTTTTGAGACAGGCTGTAGAGTTCGCGATTTTTCAAATGCGATTTTCTCAGAAACAAAAATTCGTATCTTGTTTAACATCCGTCACTATGTAATACACCCGACGATATATATATATATATATATATATATATAATATATATATATAGATATATATGAGAGATTAGATATTATATTATTAGATAGTATATATAGAGATAGTAGATATATAAGAAGAGATATATGATATATACATGGTATTTTCAAGTATATGACACATACTCTCCAATTTTAGCTGAACTGATCGAAAGAAAAACATAAATACAGACCCATAGGTGGATACAGGTGCTAAATTATCCTGAGATTAATAATATTTACCCTATCATAATGTAATGCATTTTATCTTCATCTGATTCATCACATGGAAATGTGTTAGGGCAATCTTTACAATGACTCATGAATGAAAGGGAGTCCAGCCAACAAACAGGGGCATTTCCCTATCAATGTGCCTCTGTTGTCTGTACATAAAAGATATGGCATGAAAAAAATGACATAATGAAAAGGACCCTTACTGAAATAACTTCCACGAGTTTGAAAACAATTTGGATGTTTACATTCTGTAAAAACAGTAAAAGCAGGAAGAGTACCAGAGGGGAGGTGGCAGTTTGTGGCAATTTCCGGAACAGAAAAGCAAGGAGTTCACATCCCTGACAGAATTTACAGTGTATCTAGCATGTTTTGCGACGCAATTCTTAATCATTCAGACCGGGATTCAGGCATTGTACTTTATATATATATAAATATACAATATATGGTTCAAATTCTGAGCTAAGTACCTTCCTTGTTACCAAAATTCTGACTTTCACTTTATAGACAAACATGTTGGTGTTCTTGTCTTTAACACGGTGATTATTGAAATCTTTCCTTCAATTTATTAGAAGAAATATCAGTCTGTATAAGCGTCTGATCAAACATAATTAGAATCATCTCGTTTTAGTTACTATTTTTATTTAATGACAATATCCAAAAAAGGTCAACATGTGGTGCTTTTAAATTTTCCAAGTTATTGTCAGTGTTACAACTTCTGTTGTTTGGTATCATTTAAAAGTCCCAAAGATACAAGTTGGATAGGATTTTGAGTTGAATTATAGACATATTAATTACTAATGTAACATTTGTTATTTTGGGTTATATTACTTCAAGACATGTATTTCCTGACGTTAACACTTAGGTTGCCCAGCTAAAAAAAAAACTTCCGTTAGTGCCCAATAGGGTGGGGGGGGGTTTCCTAGGGACACACCAAGATAAACACTTTCCAATGGGAGTTTGATCATAAAACTAACACAATAAATGGGTGTCACGTAAGAACCACATAACCCACAATAAAAATGAAAATCCGAACTTTGACCTATGCCCTATGGGGGCAATTGAAATTGTCACTCTCCGAAAAAGAGGTTCGCACAATTTCCATCCCAGCAAATCCAATAAAGGTTTTGAACCACATAATTCATTATACTCTAGAATAACCATTAAAATAATCATTATTGCAAAAATATACCAATTATACCATCTTGTATTTTTCTCAGAACTTCAAAATCACCTTGATTTTCCCATAGACTTACACAGTTAAGAGCACCCTCATTTAAAATTCAAATTGATCGCTATCAGCATATAAAGGTTATTTGATTTAAGTATTATTAATTCTTAATTAATTGCCTCCTAAGTATATATACAAGCAAATAAATCCAAGAATTTAATTACTTTAATTTTTTTAATTATTCTAATGAAGCCGTGGGCGGATTTACTTTTTTTTTAGTAATCAGGAGAAGCGTATTCCAAAAACAGACATTAGCCAAGAACTCTTTGAACAATTTGATTGCGTAACCGAGAAATCGCAAAAAAGTCAAATGTTGGGTACTATGGAACCACCCCTCCTTGGGCACTTAAGTGTTAAACTTAAAGGTGCAAATAGAGGTTTTTGGGCACCCATATTTATGTAGTAATTTTCTTTGTCTTTGGCTACAGAGATGCCTTTTTAAGTAATCAAAAGGCAATTTTCATTTGCTTAATTCAATATAATTAGTATTTGCTCCTATAGTAAATTAGAAATTTCACCATTTTTGTACCAAAGAACATAATTTTCTCATCTTTAATCCTTTCACTGGGAACATTTTTGATAGAAACTTTACATAGTGAAAAAAAAAAATCAGAAATGTCACAATATTTAGGGACACCTGTTTAGTGGAAATCTTTCGTAACTTAATGAATTGGTTAAAATCCTTCGTTCAATCTGCAAACACATATGCAGGCACTCAATTAAGAGAGTTCAGTATAAAACGTACCGAAGTGCACAAGAAGTTCTTATGTAATTTTGAGTCACATTTGTTGCTCTTTGTTCAAATGTATCTCATTTTGTTGAATATTACGTCAAATTCAGTTGAAAACATGTATTTTAAAAGCAAAGGGAGGGACTTTTAGATTTCATGCAGAAGGACAAGAGAAGATAACCAGTGCCATGCGTTCAATGCCTGGTTGCAGTATCCCATTGCGCAAGGCACTCACGCATGAAGGTTCATTTCCTCTTTTTTATTTCTTCGGGCGAAGAAGTACCAACCTCTGCCCTGCTGCACAACACAGAAACATCACACTTTTGGAATCCCATAATAGCTATGGTCCTCTCTTTCCATTTGAAACCAAATGTGGTACACCATGCCAGTATACGTCAAATGACGTCAGAACGTTCTCATTTTAATCAAAAGTGGTCATTTCCATAGACACACACAGGGGAGAATTCCAATTTTTCGCCAAATAAATTAGGAATATCCGATTTCATGCGTTTTTTGGATTTTTCTTGATGGAAAGAACAAGTTGTTATAATGATAGCAATTTTAAGTGCTATAATAATGTTTTACGTCGCTAAAATCTGCAATATTCACAATTTTCCACCCTATATTCAGTATTTTCATAATTTTCTTTCCTCACAATGAACCTCATGTGACGTCCGATGGGGAATGTTGGTACTTATTTTTTGATACCAATGGAAGAAGAAACTCTAGCTACCCTGTGGTGTTCCAAATTTACAGGAATCGGATGTTCAGTACGAAATCGCGGGGGGTAACCACCCCCCCCCTCGGGAGTTTTTGTTATAAAAAGTGGTTTTCGGTGCGAGGGTTAATAAATCATATATACTTGCTTCTGAATAAAAGTGGTTTTGTTTTGTTGGGGGGGGGTGGTTACTCGAAAAATAAAGCTCTTTTTGAAGCTTGGCCACTCCATTAAATTGTGATTTAGCGTCTAGTGCCTTTGTTTTAGACTCTTCAACGCAGAAATACAAATGATTACAATAGAAAACTTTATTCAAAAAGAAAAGACAATCACATCAGAAGTAGGTTTTTTGTTGCACATTACACACACGCACAAAATTATTGGACGTATGCACATTAAAGAGTTAGTGTCCGTGAAATCCTATACTGTACTATCTAGTGGCTCTTAAAGTTATTTAAGACATTTGCATATTTTGTCCATGGAACTTTTACTTGGATTAACATTTAAGTGACCGGGGAGGGGGGTCCTATGGACCGGGGTCCTATGGACCCTCATAATTTGTTTTCGCGCTGGATGCTTTACGCGTGGGATTTTTTCTCCGAATTTTTATGTAACTGTCTGACTCATTTAAAAATGCGCTTCATTTCATACTTAAAAAATTTAAATCGGCCAAGCCGTTAATGAGCACTAACGGAAGTCAGCTGAGAATATTTTTTTTAAATCAAAGAACCAAAACAATGTTTTACTGTTCACACATACATATAAGTAACAATTATTACTAACAATAAGAATAATGAACCCTTTATGTGCTGAAAACAAACCATTTCATCGTGGACGTTGCTAAAACTGTTACTGTACAGCAACGCCCATAAAAATACAGGATTCCCTAAAAAATGCAAGTTTTATGTGTGTAATGTGGGGTCTTCTAGAGAAGGTTATCAACATTTTAAAATAAGTTTTAAAAAAGTTGATTTAAGCGCAAGGCTCATTTGAATTTCTATCTTTTTGCCCAATTTTCGCCCGGATTATTGCCCCTAATTGTAGCACAAATAATAATAAAAAACAAAACATTGTTTATTGTTGATTTTGGGTTGTATTATGACCTTCCATTGTGGTATAAAATTTGTGCAAAAAAATTCCCTCGGGAAAGTGTTTCCTTTGGGGACCCCCCCCCCCCCCCCCCATTAGGTGGGGTCATAGATCATAGATAAACTAGTTACAGGACGAAGATTGTGAAAACGACATACAAAAACAGCGGTTTGTTGTAGCCTACATAAAACGCCATTCAGAAAACGTTACTTTCACCATGTTTCTAATTAATATTTGGAAATGTCTTTTGCACCTGTCCGTTGACGCCCTACACTTCCGTTAAACAAAAAAACATGATAGTTTCTTTTCAATCTGGACTAAAGTGACTTGGCTTATTGGATCAGTGCGCAGTGGTTTATATTTAGACAAAATCCCGTGGCCAATATATTGTGTACTTCGGAGATTCATTCGACCTTCCAGACTTTAATGAATGTGCCAAATGTAATCCTTTAGAGGACACAAACTGTGACAGGACGACAATTGACACTTTTTTAACTTTTACAAGACACGGTGCTAATTAATTAATGAGACTGACCACCCTCATTGTCGTCTATTACCTGATTACGGCAATTTCAGCAGAAGCCTTCAACACTACACCTACTGGAAGCACACTCAGCCCTCAGGCATTCTGGACGTTTAAGAAGGGAGAGATGGCTACGTACCATCTACGGTCTGATAGGCTGTTTAGGTATACTTGGGAATGAATTGTGTGTATTGTATATTCCACGGAACAAACCCTTAAACTCTGTGACGCATGTATTGATACTTAATCAAAGCATTATAAGATCTTCTTGATTCTATAATATTTTGGCACTTGATTTGGACCGTTGTATTTGCCAGATACCCCAGTGGGCGAGCTTAATCTGCCGAATTTGGTATAACGAGTACTTAATGTGGTCATTGTTTATATCTTTACCGTTATTAATCTAGTTTTATTGTCTTTGGAACGGTACTTAGCCACTTGCCATCCAATAAACATCGATGTATTACCATCGATTTATAATTTAAAATAGAAAAATCGTTTCGTTGGTCAATTAGGCTTTATGTATCAGACGTATGGATAGGCTGTTCAAGATTTCAAACCTGGACACTGCTTCCCGAAAGGGAGAGAAGAGAGGTTCAGGCATTCGTGGGAGTTGGAGTTGATTCTGTTTTCTTGAATATCTTCTTCCGCTATTCCTAATGATTTCTCTTACGTAAGATCATTTTGATGCTGAAGCGCCGCAGCAAAAGTAACGGAATACACAAATAATCACCTTTCGCAGGCAAAGAAAAACGTCACCAAAACGTTATATCTCGTCTTTAGTTCATACGTATCTGCCTGCGACAAAAAACCCCAACAGAAGTTACCTAGTGTTGTTTAATTGGGCTACAAGTACAACTTTTCCAGTGTCACTCACGATGTTGTTTTGTAGTCGTAGTAATGGTACTCTGTAATATGATTGTCAAACCCATCATATATGGCTTCAATTGGAGTACTTCCAGTACCATTTTAGAAAGATGTTTTGTAGATGGTGTTACAAAGAGACAAATGGACATGGGGTATCCGCAACACCGGAAGTTAATTTGAGTAGAATACATGCATAGAAATCGATGGAACTTTGAATCTGCTATACATGTACATTAAGGCCAGTTATTTTAAAAGCATCAAAAGAAGATTAACACCGAAAAAGGCACTAAGTGCAAAAATAGGCACAATGCTTACACAAATTAAGAGCACATTAATTTACTACAGAGATAGAGTCAAGAGTTCAAGTACAGTTGTTAAATGTTCATGTTATGATTACTAAAGATTCTCACGTCGACGTTGTTTAATCAGGTATCATGTTCTTTGATAGTACTACACAACTATCATCCAGGCAAAGCTAGGAACATATTTATCCGTTTACCTAACATGAATGTTGATGCTGCACACCGTAGCAAAGATTAATGATGTACCACAAATGCATTGCAAAACCTACCAAAAAGGCCACCGCAAAGGAACACATGGCTGACAAGGTCAGAAAACTCCAATACAAAACAAATGAGCCTTGTGCACAAACGATACGAATTTTATATAACAGCCGAATTTATTCTATTTTTGCTGATTACAAAAGATTTACTCATTTTTCGGAGCAGTTCAAGAAGACGGGGTTCTATAGGTCCTTCGAAGACACAGAATTTTACCAGATAACAGTCCGGGATGTCAAATATCTCCACAGAGTCCATCCGTGGCAAATGCATGACTTTTAGGACACAAAAAATGGGGGGAAAAAAAAAAAAAAAATGCCTTTGATTCTCAAACTGTGAAACTCTTTAAAGCAATAAAAGCACATTTTGAAAGGCCCCCAATTTTCGAAATTTGATATTTTTGCACAGTATGTGCAGGAACGACAGCTTTTTCTAAAACTAATGTGGTGCAAGATATATATAAATCCTGGCACTGCTTAGATATAACAAATTTGCAGATTCAACAACTACTGGCTCAAAGTAATCTTCACCTGTGGGGTCTTTTGTAGAAGCTAGCCACCCATCATCTAAAGATAGCTATTACAGTAGTAGCTGAATGCATTAAAATTAGCCGACATTGTCCAATTGGTAACACGGAAGGATGATGATTATACATTATCTATGTTGTAATCTTCAACTTGTACCATACATAGAAAGTCCCCAGGGAAAATCCATAGCTATTTATATAGTCCATGTTTCTACCTCCAGGCAGTGATGTCATAACTTGGAAACAGCTTTTACGCATGCGTCTGTCGCGGGCGTGTAAAACGCCGTCGCTCTAAGCCAGCGCGAGCGGTTTTTTAATGGTGCGACCATCAAATCTCGCGCTGACCTCACTGCACAGGAGTAGGGAGATGGAGTGTAGTAGAGATTTCTCGAAAGGTCTCGAGGATGCAAACAGATCACCTCCTATAGTACATGGGGAAATGTAATTAAATGTTTGGTTTAGTTTTTTTCATATACAATTTTGACACCAATGGTTTTTTCCAATAGAGCATTCATGGAGAATCTGAAAATCATGGGGTCATTGTTAAAAATGTGTTCTTGAGTGTGTTTATAAGGGGCAAAGTTTGTACAGTGGTAACAATTAAAAGTGTTTTAAATTGTTTAAAAGTATACCATCGTTGCGGTTGCTCATAATGGTATCTAAAAAGGTATAATTTGCCATACTATAACGACCTATTGTTTTAGTACAATAGGTGAAGAAAGTTAATGGTCATATTTATAAGGATGGTCCGATTTTGTTGATGAAACTGGTTTTAAATCGTTCAGTGGGTCATACTAAATAACAAAACGTATATAGATTCTGTGTTTCACCTTTCAAAGTGAGACTTTTCAGATATGACGACTGGTCTCCTATAGACCCTGTGGAATACGGCCATATTTGTCCTCTTAATTATCATCAAAACGTCATTGACAACGCGACCTATATATTTTCGGCTTCTGTATAGTAATACGAACAATTTGGCACCATTTTTTAAACAAACCGATCACTCTGAAATTTTACCCCAATGTGACCTTGAACCCGTTTTGCCTTGTAACGCTTGTACTATAACCCTCAGGTAGGGCAAGCTATACCTTTCTTTAATCCTTGAAAGGTACTGAACATGATGGTATACTTTAAAACACATTTTGCCCCCTTTTATATTTTGACCCCTGTATAAACCTTTCCCCCTAGAATACATCCAAGAACACATTTTAAAAAATGACACCATGATTTTGGAATCCTCATACAATTTTTGATTTAGAAAAACCTTAGTTGAAAAATTGTATATGAAATTTCATCTTACCTCTAACGATGAATGGACAGACATTTAATGAGGTCTCACTTATTTTGAAATCTACTATAGTAGATTTCAAAATAAGTGAGACCTCATTAAAAGTTTTAGGCCTGTCCATTCACCGTGAGAGGTAAGAGGAAATATTTTAATGGCCACAGGTAGAAAAGTTTATGGTACTCATACAATGTGTAGTAATGTAGCTAGTAAATAAATGTTGACATAAATACATTGTTTCACATCTAAGATAGCTTGAATGTTTCATTTGAAGTATCAGGATGAAAACACCAGCAAATATTTCATTAAATGTTGTTATTTGAATATAACTTACCTTTGACACTACAAAATATCATTCTTTATAACAGTACCGGAGAAATAATGCATTCGTATGTCGATGCACACATAACATAACTTAGTTTTTATTTTGCCCTAAAAAGTGGGCCAAACTTGAATAAGAGATTAGCACAAAGCGGATTTGACATTCTATCATTAACAGACCATTGTAGAAGTGAATGCATCAGGTTTCAGTAAGCCGATTCTGTAAAGTAGTTTTGTACCATGGACACAATATGCTTTTGGATGGCAACAAAGGCCTAGTCTCCCCATGGCTGGAGATTGAACCATCATCCCTATGGTTTTATGTATGGAGTCTCACCTTAATTGAAATCTACTATATATTAACCCCTCTCTGTTATAGAATATGGTTGGAATGACGCAGTATAGACCAGTTACAGCAATGTTTGTAAACTGTTAGGGCCTGGTATCCTGGGAACCCCACCTTTTCAGGTTTTTTGCTCGACTCCCGTTACACACTGGGCAATTGTATCTGTTAGAGTTTTAATAATATGGGCCATATCGATTGGCAGGCATGGATTGGCCAGTCAACAAAAGAAAGTGACCGTAGGATGTTAAACTGGTCTATTACCACCGGGACCATTATCGACTCCTGTTGTGATTTCAAATCGCATGTTTTTAAAAACTTGTTCAAGGACAATAGGTTATTATGACTGTCTGGCCAACAAACACCAGGGAAGGTGTTAGGAAAAGGAGGTGTATCGTCCTCAATTCAAAAAAAGATATGCGTGTTGCCGTCTATTAAGTGAAGTTTTCTAATGGGATTAACTCAACTAACACAATAGTAGAAACCTGGATGGGAGCAGATAAACTATTAACGGTGACCGATTTTTTAGGAAAGGTCACACTTATAACATGCCATGATCTCGGCTGATCTATTCGGCTTACGTATGTTTCAGGCGGAAATTTCAAATAAATGTGGACTAGGTTTTCATGGCAATAGGCCTATCAAATTTTGCGCTCATGCCACTCCTGGCATTCTATGAGTTATGATTGCTAGAATGGTTCAACATCATAATAGGTTTGTTCGATTGACAGGAAATGACAGGAAAGTGCAAAAAGAAAGATAGTAACACACAATCGACACACAATCATTGATTTTTACTGATTTGCAAAAATTCTTCTAAACAATATTTTAGAAATTCTCGACTCAAACAAATAGGGCGATTTCTGAAAAACGTTCATCAGATATTCTTTATTTTTTCCTTCCTGTTTTCAGACAAATGCAATTCTACATGCTATTTGAAGCAAATACATAAATATTTATTTCAGCAAATTCTTTTATGCAAACACGCTGTATGGCATGAATAGTTCTCAGTTAAAGCAGTGTAAATCAATCAATTGGAGCGGTCGCACACATCCAAAGGCAACTCTTCAAGCACTTGGGATATAAAAGGCTGTGAAGGGGATCGATAGGCTTATCTCAAGTATATATTTATGGCCGTATATCTCCGTTATAACATCTTCTCTGAATAACGTAGGTGTTTGTTTTTTATTAATTAAATAAGTCATGAAAAGAAACTGTTGGGTATTTTTTTGGACCTAGAGACGTTCTTTTGATATGACCAGGAAGAAAGAGATAGAAGGAACCGCCACAAAAGGAATGGATTCAAAAACCACCCTTTGCTCATAATCCCTCTGCCGCCAAACGATGATCGCGGCAATCATGGCTCGTAGAAATTTTTCTGAAAAAATCTATGTCGAACACGATTATGTGTAAAAGGATATTGCATATTACAACATGTCAGGCTGTCTCCGGTGTGAATTTGTGTTGTTTTCGTTAATAAGAAGTTAATGGACATACCTTATAAATTCAGCTTGACTGCCCAAGGAGGGGGGGCGTCAGTGTGAAAAATTAAAGGATGAAAGTTTGACTAAAACGTTGGAAGTGGATCGGGGGGAGGGGCGTCTTGGATTTTCGTTGGGCCCCATGCTCGTTCCAGGGTTCTTAATGTGACCTCTAACGAGACCAATTTTCAGTTAAAACTATTTACCCAGGCCCCTAATTGGCCAGCTTGGGGACATTTTACTAGTTTTCAGTGAAAAATATACACCAACGGTACAGCAGTAATATGACATCCTTTGTGTGCTTTTTAATATATTTTCCACTAGTCCCCTATTATCCCAGTTATATAACTCTCATTTTGAATTACAACCTATATGTTTTTAAACATCTTGTATCACAATCTTTTTGATTAATACTGTAACAATTAGTTTTTTTATCACTCAATGTATAAAGTCACATAATTATTTTATTGTTTTTTTCTGTCGCCTGTTCTATGACATGAAAAAATAAAAATTGATTGAAGTTGAGGTAATTTGCAGTGAGATATACCCCTTGCGGGACCTTTTCTCATTGCATGAAAAAAGATACACATTTAAAATAGCCAATATACAAGACAAATGACACTTGATATAAGCAACAACAAATTACACACTTAAAGCTAATTTTGCTGATATGTGTAAGGTTACATTTTCTATTTGTACTCATTAACCAGTCACAATCACAGCTGAATTTGTACCCCGCGGGGACTAGAACTTGATTAATTTGAATGTGATACCCCTTGGGTACTCCCGCATTTGCAGCTAGTCCCTCTTTTTTCGGAACGAGCATTGGTTCCCGAGCAAGTCCAAGAACCCCCCCCCCCCCCCACGGACGTGTGATCGGTTCGATGGTGCGGCCAATGTTGAGTATTTTACTTGCACGCATTCATAGCGTGCTGATCGCTGATTCCCGATGACCGGAAAATCTGTATGCCAATGATGAAACAACCACGAACTGGAAATTTTCTCGAGCCAGAAAAAATCTGAATAGGATATCGCGAGAAAGCTAGGCCCCTTGAGAGAATATGAATAACAATTGCAATTATGGGCCGGCAGAGATAGATCGTTCAAACGTCAAGTGGGTCGTATGGTCCGTCTTTATCTCTTTCTTCCATGAGATAAGCAAGGGGTATTTTAAACTCCAAATCTATTACTATCTGGGCATTTCACCCTCGTTTTGAAAATGTGCGAATAGAGTTTTGGTATCATAGGAATTGCGTTTTGTGGAAGGCTCCAAATTACTCTTCTTTGAAGGAAGTAAACGTGTCGTCAGCGGAGATCAGTGATTCACGATCTCCAATGTGGGTTAGGACATTTTGTGACCCCACTTTGTTTGCTCCCAGTTGGAATCAGCAGCCTGACGGAATAAAGTACAACAAATGTATGTATCTGAAACACATTTGTCAAAGTATCGTAGCTGGGCGGGAAAAAACCTCATATGTGCATTTGACCTTAAAAGCAAAAATCACATGTAGTAAAAACGGTAACATGACAAAAAAACCTAATATGGAACATTTCGGGAAATTTAAACCTAAAAAAAAAAAAAAAAAAAACTGAATAATTTACTGTAATGCCATGCAAAGAAAGAAAACCATTTTTCCTTTCTAAATAAATTTAGATACCTTATTATTATCTAGTTCTAAATGTACTGTCATATGATTTACTATCATATTGCCTTGAAATTCAAACTAGAACCCGATTTAACCAAAATACACATGTGAGGTTGGCAATGGGGCCCATTTTTACCATATGTGGTTTTGCATTTGACCTCTGGAGTTACATATGAGGTGTTCCCGCCCAGCGACGAATGTTATATCTCAGCCTCGTCGAACATTGGAAAATGGCAGGTGTCTCTCTGGAGTAATCTCTTATAGCTCGAGCCCTTCCGGGCGAGCAGGATTAATCCCTGGGATCAAAGAGAGGAAAGTGCTGCATGGACATTGGTACGAAATATCGGCGAAGTAACTGATTTATGCGGAGTTATTATTGTCTAAGTTAGATCTTTCAAAATACTTTGGGTATGTGAGTGCAAACGGTTGCACATTTGATTGAAAATGAATAAAATGTCATTCACAATTCGTTTCTAAATATCAGTGACCAGTAGATGTACATCATGCTGCAAATAATAGGATGCTTGTGGGGTTTCCCCAGTAAATCCGCTCGGTATGGAGAAGACAAAAGCAATTCAACTGTCCTTTATCTTGAACGTACGATCCATTGTTATTACCCATACAGTTATAACATATTTCAGGTGCTCATCACCCGATAAGATTGAGCTATTTTTTGCATGACGCAAGCCAGATTCTTGTCCTCTTTCACGAATAAATAAAACCTTAGGCTTATACTGTGCGTTCAATTAACTTTGACCGTATATTCATCATTTTTCCGATAAGGAAACAAAGATGAACAACAAATCATGAAAGGAAAGGTTGTTTGGCAGACTGTGAACTAACATCTTTTGCAGACCAAAACATAACTTTATACAGTAACTTGTCGCGAACCCCATTTCTATTCAATGTACCCGTGTGTTAGCAAGGTCGCTAGACCACTTTCTTTTGTATTTTTCTAAATACATTGTGGTAAATTGAATAGAAATGAGGTCCAGCACTAAGTTATGGATCTTGGTTCGGCACAAAGATGTTAGGTCACAGCTACCAAGCAACATATCCACCATGAGTTTCATCACATTAGTTATTTTTTCAATAAATGTGAAATAATAGAGTCAAATTATTGAACTCAACAGTAGAACATCAAAGTTTATTTAATCGCGAACGAGGCCAGTCAATCCAAAATGGGTAGACGTTTCATATAGAAGTCCCAAGTATACAAAGAGGTATTGTATTGATTCCGTCTGCGCTACTGAACCAAAATCATACAGTGCATGACGGAACAATGGCAATATTGGGATTTCTATGTGAATCCTCTACCCTAAACGGGCGGGGGGATAACGATTCTATACGCCTGACTGCATGGCCAGTTTCAAATGCATGGACAGTACCAATGGCTCTGCAGTTAGTTCCCAAATAAACAAAGGGGGAATTGAAGTGGCTTTGTCCCTTGAAATCCTGAATACCAGTTGGATTTACTTATCTAATAATGCCAGTATTTGACTGGATTGTTTCTCGTCCTGAAAAATAATCTTGTCCATGAATTAAAGTCTTCTCGTCATACAACCTTGCGTTACTCAGACACATTTCATAGTAACTTGTAACTTGATGTGTGATAAGCCGCCACCATTAAAGATTAACAACACATCTCGGATATGGCAAAATTGAACATAGTCATCTCTTTAAATTGCTTCATGACCAATTCATTGATTTTCCTCAGATGAAGCGATCCTACTTCTCACTGAGTTGTACGGGGTAAGGACTATGTCATGTTCTTGATGAGGTTGTCCACTCATACTAAGGAGCGCATTGTCAAGTATAGGCTTCCTTGGTACAACGATACTATTCATGCCGATCGACGGGTCCGTCGTAAAGTCGAGAGAAAGTGGAGAAAATGTCTATTTCGGAGGAGGATCATGGGTTATTTATTGCACAAAAAGTAAACTGTTTGCAATTGCTTTGATCGGAATAACGCTCCAGGCGACGATGCAACCACTAGAGGAAGTATTTGATAGGATTTTGATAGTTTCTTGATGAGGTATTCTAAACACTATCAAATGATGTTGAAGGAATAATGCCCAGTTACAATGCAGCCACATTTGCTATCATACAAATGTGTTCAGAAAAAAAATTAGTGGGCATTTGGTTACAAGCTGACACAATGTTCAGATCAATTTGACTTATATGTATAGTTTCTCATAGAGTTGTTGCCAAAAATCGATATTCTTTGCCTTTTTGGGCCAAAAAGATGATTTTTGGCAAAAAATATGATTTATGAGATTTTGCTGTATTGATATCTTCAAAACAAGCTTTATCCAGAAACTTACCACTTTTAAGTAATGTGGACGGAATTTACGTCTTAAATAAAATTAAAGATTAATTAAAGAATAAAGAAAAATAAAGCATGCAGAGCATTTAAGGTCATTTTCTCAAAATATTGTTTATTTGAAACTTATGATGCACATAACATGTTTAAAGTAAGCACAAAACACAAAAACACATTAACACAGTTCTGTTTGACCTGAAGTGTGAATGCTTTTACTTTTAGTAGAAAATTACACTAGTGTTAACTTTAAAGGGGCAATCGAGGATGTGTTACAAGATAGCTGTATAATCGGACGAACATCACATAGTATTTTGGCCCGTTTTGGCTGTCCTAAAATCAATCTTGTCCATGATATTTAAAGCTTCATTCCTCGTCATACCACCTTGCGTTACTCAGACCATTTCAGAGTAACTTGTAAACTTGATGTGTGATAAGCCGCCACCATTAAAAGATTACAACTTACATCCCGTGAATATGGCAAAATTGACCATAGTCATCTCGTTATTGCTCATGACAATTCATTGATTTTCCTCAGAGTGACGATCCTAAAACTTTCTCACCTGAGTTGTACGAGGGTAAGAATATTGTCTGATTCTTGATGGGTTGTCCACTCATCACTAAGGAGCGCTTGTCACGCAGAGGCGCATTGGTACAACGATTATATATGCCGCTAGAACGGGTCCGTCGTAAACTCGAGAAGAAGGTGGAGAAAAAGAAAAAGTCATTCGGAGGGGATGGAGAGGAGGCTCATGGGTTATTTATTGCACAACAAGAACATGTTTGAAAATTGTTTTGTAGGAATAACGCATCCAGCACGATGCAAACCACTAGCGGGAAGTAGTATTTTGATGGATTTTGATAGTTTCTTGATGAGGTTCTACAAACACTATCAAATGATGTTTGATAGGAATAATGCTCAGTACAATGCAGCCACCCATTGATATCAAAATGTGTTCAGCAAAAATTATGGGGCATTTTTTGTTCAGCTGACAACCATGTCAGATCAACTTGCTTATAGGTATTATAGTTTTCATAAGAGTTGTTGCCAAAACTACAAATTATTTTTTTGGCACTTTTTGGGGCCAAAAAAAAAAATAAAGATGATTTTTGGCAAACAAAATATGATTTATGAGATTTGATGTTGTATTGATTATATTCAAACAAGCTTTATCAGAAACTTACCACTTTTAAGTAATTTTGGACTCTATTTACGGTCTTAAATAACAAATTAACGATAATTAATAAAGAAAATAAAAAGCATTCCAGAGCACTTAAGGTTAATTTTTTAAATATTGTTATTTAACTTATGATGCACATAACATGTTTAAAGTAGGCACAACACATCAAAAACACATAACACAGTTCTGTGACAAAGTGTGAAATGCTTGTACTTTTAAGTAGGAAACTTACATTAGTGTAACCTTAAAGGGGCAATTAGGATGTGTTTACAATGATTAAGCGTATTCATCGGAATGACACGTCACATTTTGTTTTAAGTTTAATTTTGGCCCGTTTTGGCTGACCTAAAATATAATGCTGTCACTTTTTAATTAGAAATAAAAGCTACACGTTATTTCCATGTACGGAGGAAAACCCATATTGGGACCCTCAACATCATTATTTTGATTTTGTTAAATCCCTTGCATTCAATGACTGGTTATAATTAATTATTCTATCCGATTTTGATAAAAGCGTTTCTTACATAATACAATATTCCAAGACGTTGTCTTTGTGTTCCTAAATTCAGATGATCTGTAGGAAACCAAGAAGACCCACTGGAAAAGTTCGACGACCACCTGATGCGCAAGATCGGCTGGGCGAGGGATGATTAAAAATGACTTCTGGATCATTTTAGTATGCTCTTTCCATCGGGTTGACTTCACGCGCGGGGGAGCGAACACCGTGAGCACCTCACGGGGGCGGCGCCGCAGAGGGAGGGGCGTCAGGCTTGAATGGTAAGTTATCGGAGATTTGGTGATATGACTATCCCCCGGGGGAGAGGGGAATCAACCCTACATTCCTAGTACGTCCATTCAAGCCTGACCTATGCCACAGATTGCAACTGGTAGAGTAAACCCGGATACCCAAATTGCTTGGGCCATAAGGCAAGCGGACCTATGGTGATATGGTCTCGCCGGGAGAAGGGTGAACAAAACCAATATAGCATAGTTGCACTCGACTTCAATGGGTTGTAATAATGTTGATACTGGGAGCTGTGGCGGCTGGAACGATGTGGGGCTTGCTGTGATGAAGAGGAAGCGATAGGGATCCCTAGCTGCCGTCGAACGCTGTGTACTAAGGAAATTTCGGGATAAATTTGTTGGAATGTAGAAGGTCAAGCCCATCCCATAGCGGCCATGACATTTGTATGAAGCTCCCCGGTAGGAGACCCAAGCAGCGCAACCTGAGATCTTACGTTGTGAGCTCCTATTTGCGTTCCCGTCAGACGAAACTCCGTACTAGCTAGCTTCCGTAAGACTGCCCACGATCCATTCTGGCTAAGTAGTCTGGAGGCGGTGCGGAAACGGCTTCTGAGTGTGGAAGGGAAAGATGGTCGTGAGCCCCCCTATAGGGCTGAGTCTTGGTGAGGTTAAAACTTCAAGGCTCTAAATGGAGGACCACTGGGGTCCTTCATCGCTGGAACCTGAGGCTTGTCGAAAGATTCGGGGAGGATGATCGGCTGATGGAGTGAAAGTGAGGAGAGATTGATTCTGGCCAGGTTACATGATCGGGAAGAAGGCGAGCGGAGTTCCCTGTGAAGGTGAGTTGATTCTCTGCTATAGAAGAGCAGGATATTACGTACGCTCTGCCTGATGCTGCGGCGACAAGGAAGAGAGTCTTCTGGGTGGTGTCCGCGAATGACGACGAGGGATATAAGGAGGATCTGTTGAGATGCTGGAGGCCTGTTGGCAGGTCCCCATGCTGGTATCAGAGAGCGTTCAGGCGGCCGTCCGAGTGAGCATTTCCTTGAGTAGGTCATGAAGCGCATGGCCAGTTAGACACGGTGATACCTCCGCCAAACCCCAGATGAATGGCTCATACTGCCGTTGCCGGCCAACTCGTGACTGTGTGTGGGTTGGCTCCATCTTCGAACACCTGCATCAGGAAGTCCGCCACCTCCTTTAGGTGTCGCAGAGGGTCAACTTGGTGATCCCCCCATGCAACAAGTGCCGGTAATTGACCAGTCTGGAAATTATAAAGTCTCCTTGTGGTAGGTTCATCCTGGCCCTCTCCCGCCAGTCGAGCAGCTTGGAGCGAAGGCCTGCTGCTCTGTAGGAATGGATGAAATGACCACGACAGTCGGGTGATCGCCTTCATAATTCCCATCGGAAAGCAGACCCCCCGGAGTCTTGATCAGGCCTTCCTCATTGGCAGAGTCAACGGGTTGGCGAACAGCAGCGACAGGAGTCTTGGTAACCACGGTTGCCGAGGCCCAATTCGGGCACACCAGAATTATGAGGCAGTTGCTTGTCCTGGTGAACTGGAGAAGGCGTATACTGTGACTTCGTCCCACTCCATTGTCATGGAGTCCTGGTGAAGGGGGGCTGCTGGTAACTGGCCCACGAGCATGGTATGTCGGGAGCCGGGCGTTGAGGCGGCTTGTGAACAGGTCCACGTGGGGTGTTCACAGACTGTTGAAAAAACTATTCTGCCATACGTGGGGTTGACAGTGCCACTCCACGGACGACCCCCGGACTCTCAATGGCCCGACTTCCCGGAGGTTCTTCCCTCGAAGGGCATCTCCCAGGGGGGTGTCTTCCCCGGGAAGGTGAACGGTTGTCAGGTGCATCGATGACGGAGACACCACTCAGGACTTGAATGTTGTAGGCAAAGGGTGCGCTCCTGGTTCCTCCCTGCTTGTTTATGGGGTGAGACGACCGACATGTGGTCGCACTGGGACTACAGACTTGTCTCAAGAAAATGGTACAATCAAGAACCGATTTTTTTTTCAATATCATATCTTAATATAAGTAAGTCGTTTTGTACATACATTAAAGAGAAAAGACCCGGCTTTCAGGTTTGTTGCTTAATCTCATTGCTCTGCTGTTTCAATCGAGAGATAACTCCAGTTTACTGCGGAAACCAAACCATGGAGTTTGTGCCACTTTCTGGTTGAGTTGAAAACGGTGAATGAATGATGAATTGAAAGTTGTAGTTAAAAAAAGTTATTCACATTGTGCAGAAAAATATGTGAAATTCTTTAAAAGGGGAATAACGTATGAAGGTAACTCAAAAGATAGAAAAACAGATGCGTAATGGTGGAAGTTATGATCAGGAAGTTCTTGGCTTTAAGATAAAATGAATAACATTCGACTACTGTTGGTTGTTAGAAGAGAACCATGAAACTAGAGCAACCTGGAGGAGAGAATTTTTATGGTGAAGTATCATGAACGCAAATTCCTACCAAATTCCTACCAAAACCTTGATACTTAGCCTTCCAAATTCAAATTTTATGACTTCCAACCATTTATTAGTAACTGCACAAAGATAGTGGAAATATTTTTAAACCATTTCTTTGGATTTGGAGTGTTTTATTTTGGTTTGCAATTACATTCCTTCTGGCATTATTTTAAAGATTACCAATTTTGTAATGACATTTTCCCATTCATATGCACGTCTAATAAATATTGTATGTTTATTATTTATGAAAGAAGATATTTATCATTGAAATGACTAGGTTGATATTTTAAAACTTGTCTCGATAACCTAGACTTCATGTGTTTACTTTAAACTGTTGGTTTGTTTCTTTTGTCAAGTTGCAATCTTTTGTGGATTCAGACAGGCAATAGCAGAATAAACGTGCGAAACCAACCTGCCCCATGCATAAAAAAAAAAGATTGACCAAAAGCAAATAAGTGAAACAAACAGAATGAGAAAGCAGTGGTCTTTGTGTTCAATTTATGCCAAGTAGAAGGACTTATTTGAAATTTCATATTTAACCATTTTTTTTCTGATTTGTACCCAATTTTTTGAGACGGCTGGTGTTCTTGTGCTTAGAAAAAGCAATATCGCATCTCGAGCGAAGATGCGCACCATGCGGTACAAACCATGACAAAATAAATGTCGTAGTTACTGCCTCCACAAAAAAAGAATAAATACATAAATAAATAAATATTAAATAAATAAAAGATATACCAAATGTAGAAAGTTGGTGATGATTGATAAATATATTAATAAAATTTAATTTTTATGCTTATTTTGGTGTGCTATGTGACCCTTCAATGTTGCGTTCAATTTGTATTGACTAGTTGGTGTTGTTATGAACCTTCACATGTGGAATTAATTTCTAGCAAATTAGAAAAAGTGCTCAACATTACGAGTAGTGGGAGCAAAAAAAAAAGCACTAACGGGAGTGAAAACCCCTTGAGCACTACGTAGTGGTTAAAGCGACCATGAGGGGCATTGCCCAGAGAGAAGCGCCCTATATTTGTTGAACCCATTTTTCATATTCCGAATGCTTACCAATGTATCAGTCACACCTGAAGGAAATAAGCCGTTACGCCGTCTTGAGTAAGAACAAGAACATAATGATTTAGTGCACGCCAAGCATGGTTTCAAAAACAGCGTTTGCGTTTTTTTTTTTTTCGTACTTGTTTGTCGAATAAACATGGGGAAAGGTTTCGGTAGGTGGTTAAACGATCAAGTGTAATTTGAGAGAAATCTTATTATCCTCATAAAAAGCCCCTTTAGAAGTAGCGTTTAAAAAAGAAGGATTTAGAAAAGAGAGAAAACGGGGAAAAGAGAAAAAAAAGATAAATACTTTGCCACATCATGATAACAAACATGGTTCACTCAAATAACAAAATGTAATCTAACTTCTTTATTAGTCCAGAAGAAAGCGTACAAGTACGTATACGCGTAACAAGTACATACATACGTCATGTTTCCGCAAATGCAATGGGCAACCTTTTAAAGAAATAATACGGTTTAACATTTCACCCCGGGCACAGTATTATAAATTTCTAAAGCTGCCATCTTAAATACATAGAGTTAGAAAGCTTATTAGCAAAAATGCTATGTTGCGGCTTTTTGATATCTTTTTTCACATAAATATATTAATTAAGGGATTAGCAGCGATATGCGAGAAATTGAAAAAAAAATGTGGAAACAGCATTTTTTAAAACTTTTAGACTCGGGGATAAGTGTGGACCAATTCCATATACTGCTTTAACCTAAAAAGAAACGGGCTTTTTTGGACCCACCGCGGGGGGGGGGGGGGGGGGGTGGGTTCGCCCCCTAGTATCTCGGAACGGAAAAGGACTTGAATTATCATATGTGTGGTACCATTGGATAGCTATGACCCCCCAGAGTCCATTTGATACCAAAAAAGTCACAAACAAAAAAACTAAAAAATCAATAAAACTCAAAAACTTAAAAAACACAAAAACACAAACAGACAAAAAATAAAAAAAATCGCCAAATTCATGGTTTTTCGCAATTTTTCAGCAAAAGTTTGATTTTTTTGGCCATGATGGTGTCAAGTTATGCGCCCATGATTACTTACTACAAATAAATAAAATAACTAAGATAAAGATAGGTAACATTCCTTAGCACAAAAAATGGGAGTTCTGCTGTTCCGTGTATAGTATAATTTCATGGGAAATCGCGTTTCTTCGCACGCAGTGCGCGATTACGCAACGCTGCGTCGTAACCGTAGTTCCGATTTTGTTCCAAATGATCGTAACGAGCGCAAGGCTTCAAAGAAGAAAGTCATGCAGTTTCAGCGTGAAAAAATACAAATAGGTGAATACGACAACAAATGCGAGGGGGCGGATTCCGACCCCCCCCCCGCCTAAGGGTTTTAATGTAGAACAAACCACCAAATAGTGAAAAAAATGAAGTATTTGAGGAAGCTTGTCATACCGTCTCCCGCAAATAGACATACAGCGATGGCTCTCAAAATTGCCACTAAACAGCTGATGTGGTTTACAACAGTACAGAATAAATAAAGATCAATAAGGTTTGTGTTTAGGTCAAAATGTATTGATACTGTTGCACAATATCACGCTGAAAATCTGTGATATTCACCGGGAAAGTTTTTTTGATCTCAAGTCGGAATGTTGATACGCAGTTATAGAAATTACAGAATCAGGTAAAAGTACTGCCTTGTCTTTAAACGTGTGGTCCCAAAAAAAAAACCGCAATACACTGGTAGTGTTGAACAAAAGCACGTGACTACTTATTTTGTTGTTGAGTGGTATGATGGGACTATAGCTAATACCCCGAACAGTTCAGAGGTCAATAGTTTTTAAGATATGATCCCACACACTCAAGTAACCCGCAGGAACCCATTTTACAAAAAATGAAGAGATGGAACACACGAGTGGCATGAACAAGAGAATGGAAAATACAAGAGGATTG
>JAMKCH010028607.1:0-113399 GCA_023653785.1 Ophioderma brevispina | reverse complement strand
TTCCTGTGGACTCTCAATATCAAATTGAAGTGCATCTTCCAATAGCATGGACTGCGCGCAGCCACGTGTCCGCATGATTCTGATGGGTTTTGGATCTAATTAAACTATCACCTGAAAGTGTAGACACAAATCCCTCCAAAACAAAAGGCTAAAGTCATTTCTGTGTCAAACTTCCCTTTGTGGAATTCTTGTTTTTGAACAGAAGAATGGACTTTTGACTCAAAGGAACTGCAAAACCTATTGGTTGACCACTTTTGGTCTCTCCATGGGTGGATAGCCATGTATCTCCCAACACCTTGACTTTGATGTCCTGGCTTTTACAGTGTATGGCATGTGAAATGGTGATTTCCGGTACCAATACCATGTTTTTGAGTTAGCACCATTACTTTCTTTATGCCCCTTTCATGGGAAACTGATGGGACATATTCCCACCTCCTGAGTGCTACCATTTGTTAGAACCCGACTTATTGTTGTATGTTGTACCTAGAACATTCTTGGCTACGCCTACTAGTATTACGAAAGGTTTTTTGAATTATATTTATTTGTGAAATCCCGGTATTTAATTCCTAAAAGTGGCAGCAATCACACTGAGTATACTTGCTATTTGTACCTGCTGCCCTCTGTGTTTGGCTTAGTCTGGATACACATGTTTTATAGTCCCGCTTTTTTGCCTCACCTGTTTCCTTGGACGGAGGAATGGTTGTTGCATTTGGGTTGATTGTGTGGGTGAATTCAGCTTGGCAGTGTGTTGGCAGTATGTGAGATGGGATGCTGAGAGATGGATGGTAGCTGAATGTGGGGAGTGAATCTGTGGGTGTGGTGTGGAAGTAAAGAAGGGGTAAGCTGTATGTTGCTTCGGTTTTCAATGTTTTGTTTAATTATATTTTCCAAAACTGGACAAGGCTTATGATTAATTAAGGTATTTGTAGGTTAATTTTAGTTTAGGGAAGTAAGTAGAGTAATTTTCTTAGTATCTGATATAAGTGATTTTGACTCATGACATTGAAATTTTGAAGGAGTCCTTTAGTGGGACTTATTTGAAAGCTGAATGACTTTCACAACTTTTGCATAAGTTTAGGCCATTTTTTATAAAAATACTTTTCCTCTGTGTCGTCATTTGGTCAAAGGGTAATTTTTGTCAGTCAGAGTTACGAACTACTCGCGAATGCGGCACTCTGTGTTATGGTAGCTTGCGTAAAACCTTAGGTCAAAATAATTTTCCTCCAAATTTCCTCTGTGTCGCCTCATTTGGTCAAAGGTAAGTTTTGTCTGTCAAAGGTTTGCGAACTTATTTTTTTTTTTCACGCGAAAGCGGCACTCGTGTTATGGTAGTCTCTGACGTAAACCCTTAGGTTCAATAATTTTCCCTTCCAAGGTTTCTTGATAAATATTGCGGTTGCTTTCACCCCTTCGGGAGACTGATAAAGTCTTTGTGTGAATATACCTGCCGTTCATTTTTCATATTTCATAAATTTGTCATTTTCTCAATAAAATTCGACAGGTTTGGTTAAATTGAATGTCCGAGTATTTCGGAGATTGAATTTTGCGTGCATAAGTTCCACCTAATGAATTGAGGTGTGCATTGGTACTTTCTAGGAATTGTCATGGGGTCATGAGTAAGGACAAGTAGTTTGTATGTTTAAGTATTCGTGTTTGTTTCCAAAGCATTTTGAGTGGCTGGCGCGCGATGTTAATAGAACCCCACTCTTACGGCTTTGCTATTAGATTTGTCGCGTAGAATGTGGCGTTGGGTGGCGGGGCGCTATTGTAAAGAAAACCCCCGCCATTCTGACATGATTTGTAATTTTGCGTTTTGTGAAAAATTGGTGGATAAATTTGAGTGCGCATGATGAAGTGTATCGCTTGAACGAGTGTGTTGATTAAGCGATTAGTCGTGAGGCCTGATTTTGACGCGCACACAACCCAGGGCATTTATTTGTAATTGGTTTAGATAAGTAAGCCTTGGTCAAGCGTTTTTTTTTGTTTTTGTTTTTTTTTTGGGTGTTAAATCTAATTTGTAGAGCGAGATATCAGTGAGAGATGTTATTGTATTAGATAGTGATGGATGGGTGGGAACACAAGTGCAGTGAGTCATGAGGATATGATTGTAATGTTAGGGTGTGACATTTCGTGGCCGGCCAATTGTAATTTCGTTGACCTATGTTGTTTGAAATGTATTCTTGGAACGTTCCTTTTGTGTGTATAACATGACTGTTGAAAGGAATGAAGTCAAAGAAACGAGTTCTTTTCAGCGGCCATGTGATTTTATCTCGTCACCGGCCTTTTAATTATTTTGCCAGTGGATTGGTCACATGATGATGGAGAGAATTTAATAGTTTGATTCCTGCTAAGGTGCAATTTACAAGAAAATTCGTAATTCCTTCTTAAAATATTTGTCAAATGAATTCATTGTTACCAAAGTAATCTTTCAATTGTTTTATTGTGTCTAGCTTAATTTATTGCCTCTTGGTTTTCTTGAAGTTAAGAAACAAATTTTGGTTCATTATGCAAAATTGGTTGCAATTATCAGTCACTTTTAATCTTGCACTAATGTAAAGGCCTCGAGCTTCGGGTCACGCTACCCCACGGCCATGGCCTTGAATATAAACTTCGCACATAAGTTATTCATTTAGTCTTGCAATTTAAAAACCCTGGTCCGTGACAAGTATTAAGCAATGTTGGAGTTCCAAAGCATACATCGTAGGCCTTTACAGCTGCCAAAATTCGGTATATGATTGTATTAAGAGAAAAATCCGCAAGTTGCAACAGAATGATAGTCTGTAAGTTTTTTTAAGTACATCATATAGAAATGGTTATTTTCCTTTTCATGAACAACATAAAATTAAAATTTTTCATCAAAAAAATATTCCAATTAGTTGGTAATGGAGAGATAAATACTTGAAGGTTATGTATCTGTAGGTACATATATCAGGACATTAAACCTGAAAAATCAAGTGTACCTTTTATCAGTTTAGATTTGTACATATTTTGGTGTTGAATGAGGGACACGACATGTGCAATGGCAAAATCAAGAAAAATAAAAAGACTTGACCTTTGACCCTTGTCTCCAATTGACTGTTATGTACGAGTACAAAAATTTGAATAAGTTGCAAACCGGAATGTCCGTTGCAAAATCTAAGTGTTCTGAGTTGCTGAAGAGTCTCTCTTTCACATCCAATACATTTTAAACCACGGATGCAGACACTTATTGTCACCTAGCTGCCTACTAAACTCTGAATCTCTCTTGACCTCTACGGGTTTAATGGAAATTTTTTGTGTGCTCTCCTAAGAATTCTTGGGTTTTATAGTTTACAGCATCAACATTGGATTTTAAAGTTCTTTAGGGGGTTATTGGATGGTTTGCACATTAACTTCACCATCCTCAAATATTATTTTCCTCTCAGGAATAAAGCTGTCTAAAACAATATTTTGGTACAGGAAATATACTTTTCCTCGTTATTCGGATGCATCGTTTTCCCTTCGTCTTTCCATGGAAGAAAGAGATAGAATGAATCACGTCGACTTCCACCATCCCGATTTTAATCTGGTTGAGCCATTCACCCGCCAAAAGGACGTGATTCACAGCGACCTTGATCGTAATCCCTCTGCCGCAATCGAGATGGGCGAGCAATAATTACTGGCAGAATTTTTTGAAAACTCTATATACGACCACTTAAAAGTGGTAACATTTATTGCATATTTAACAACATGTTCCGGCTGTTCCGGTGTGTATTGTTGCTGTTTTCGCTAAATACTTCATTTTTTTGTACATCGTTATGCTTTCACTTTAGAGGCCAAGGCTGCCCAGTGTGAGAAATAATGATGGAAGTTGTTGCTAATTTGAACGTGTTGGGCCGGGGGAGCCGTCTTGGATTTTCTTTGGGCACCCATTGCTGCGTTTCCAGGTGTTCTGAAAGGGACCCTAACGGGACCAATTTTTCATTAACATATCGGCCCCTAATGGACCAGTTTTATGGTGAAATTATACTAGTTTTGCATTGAAATATACACCTACGGTACAGCAGTATATGACATCCTTAATGTGCTATTTTGAATATATTTTCCACTTAAGTAATTATCCCAGTTGTTAACGCTCTTTTGAACTTCCACTTATGTATTATAACATCGTTACTTGTATGCCCATATTTTTGATAATAGGTAACAATTAATTTTTCACTCTACTCATTATTTACATAATTACCATTTAATTATAGAATTTAGTATTCTATTATAACACTAAAGATTGATTGAAGATTGACGATATTGCATTGAGATTATACCCCTTGCCGGGACCTGTCTCAATACCTGTACATGAAAAAATACACTTTAAAATAACAATGTAACAAGAAAATGACATTTGCGATAAAAATACACACTTTAGGTTATGGTTTGCTGATATATTTAGGTTAATTTCTCCTATTTGTATCTTGAACCATCAATTCACAACGACTTGTACCCCCCCTAGAGTGACGAGAACGTAGATTATGTGTAGCTAATCCCTCTTTTTTCGGAATGAGCAAGGGTTCCCGACCAAAATCCAAGAACCCCCAGGGTTTCCTGTGTCATTCTCTTTAATTTTGGTTAGTAGCTAACGGTCACCCTGACGCGGAATTGAAGTATAGCAATTCTAAAATTGTCAAGGAGGCTTTTTCAGGGTATTTTTCGTGCTTTTCAGAGTTTTTTTTACCAGTAAAGGTTTCGAGGGGAGGCTTGATGGCATCTTGATAAAATTATCGTAGGGGGGTGATCTTGAACAAGTTTTAATACTTGTGAAATCTTGTAGTGGCATTGTTGTTGGAGTGAGACATGCCTTTATTTTTTTCGATTTGGTCATTTGACCCCCTGGCCTGGCTTATTGAAGTTTATGATTCTGTCTATTTTTATTCGCATTGTGTTTATACATATGGTTTGACTTACAGGTTCGTGTTACTTAATCAAATTGAGTTTGGGAATTCTTTTGTTTAAAACACCTTTCAGGAGAAGTGAAAATGAAATCGCAATAAGACTTACTTTGCCTCAAGTCAACCTGTGGGAAATGTTGACATGTCCCCAAAGAAGAGAAAACCCTCAGCAACGCAAAGGGGGCAGTCTTAATGACATTGATATTAGTCAGAACTACATGCCAAAATGGCTGCTGAACTGCAAAATGACTTTTTTGCATTTTTTATCTTTTTGCAATTTCTTTAGACCCAGGGGAACACCAAAGGGGGTGGGGGTGGGTCACATGTGCATAAGGATACTGCTTGTGCCAACTGCGATATACCACCCGGTTTATGGCGGCATGGCCCATCTGGGAGAATAGATGTAGCATCTTGACTTTTTTGGTGCAATGTTTAACCTTTGTTTTATATTCTCTACCCAAATGACAGCCCACGGGAGCCCTCAGCAGGATCGGATGGGGTGGAAATGCCTCTATTTCTAAAATATTCCTAATCTGGCTGCATATATCCTACAATGATTTTGGGCAAAGTGTGGTATTTACACATCCCCCCTAGGACAAACCCAGGGAATATCATAATCCCATATGACACTGTTGTAACGATTGTTCTCTCCTACAATATGTCCTAAGCATGCACGGGTCGGCTACCCCTCTTGTACAGAAAATGAGCGGCAAAATGTTTACCTTTTGTAGACAAAGCAGATTTTCAGACCTCCAGTAATTGTTCCATCGTTTTTTAATCCTCGGGAACTTCGATTCCAATTGTGGCTCTATCACCTTTCCGGGGGGGGCAGTCCCATCTTGGAAGCCATGCCTATGTAAGGCCTGTTGCAGACTTTCAACCAAAAACCCTTATTTTTGGAAACCTTTTTACCAACTGTCCCCCAAATACCCCTATTTTGGGACCATTTTTGAACTTTTCACCAAAATAACCTCTATTTTTTAGAAATTTTGGCAAAAATCTCCCCATAAGACCCCTATTTTTAAAGAAAATTTTGCAAATTTGTCACTCGCAAAGTCCCTATTTTGGGGCTGTCTCTCACCCAAAGCACCTATTTTTTTTAGCCTCTGTCCCGAATGCCCCTGGGTTTGGAAGCGCGAGCCTTACCCCTATTTATTTTCATATGTGTGCCCCCTCCCCCACCCCGGGTAATCACCTAGTACAAATAACCGTTTTGTTCGTTTTTTTTAGCACAATGTATTACATCATTCTAAACAATCTGCTACTTTGATACCCTCTATGCGATAAGAGAAACTCAAAGTTGAAACTGTAGGGGCAAGGTGGAGTTATTTTAATATGGGTTGTTGGCCAGAATACCAAATTCCATCCTCTTATTTCCAGCAGCCTGATGGAATGGAGGTGGGACTGACCATATTAATATTATTTCAATATCTACATTGGATGCCATCCTTGCACTCGCAAGCATTTAAAAAGTCCCAGGGGCGGCACTCCCATTGAAGTGAAGGTATGTGCATATACCGGCCATCAAAAGTAGGGGATCTTTCAGGATTTTAATGAAAACCGTTATTTGAAAAGGGCCGGTCATTCTAATAAGCCTTAGAAAAAGGAGTGGTCATTGGGGTAAAAAATGAAGAAATAAATAAGGTAATTCAGTAAGAATGTGCCCCAAAATTAGGGCACGTAGGGTAAATTTCAAATGAACTTGGTAGGAAGCTTGCTGAACAAAGAGCTGTTTTTATTTTGCACAAGCTCTTTGGTTGCAGAAAATGGAAAATAGAGTCATCGTTTAGCGAAAAATAGTAAAAGAGGCGTATTGTCGGTTTTCAAAGTTCTTTAAAAGGTTATGGGAATATCTGTAAATGATTAGGCTTGTTGTTTGTAACATTAAAAAAGGGGGTCCTTGGATTAGTGGTTCAAAAAAGGGGTGTCTTTTGAAAGGCACAATGCTGCATACCCAAACAGAGGGGTGCCTATCCCCCCGGAAAAAGTTACAACACATCCATAGTTTTGTCACATGGACATGAAACTCTATGTATAATTATTATTGTAGTGCCATGCCTTTGTTGTTTTTCAGGGGTGAAGGGGCCCCGGTGGGGTGGGAGGCAATCAAATGAAATTGACATATTTTGGATATGCCAAGCGGGCTATCATTATGGGATTCTTGGGACAAAAAAGGGGGGGATTCAGGTGACAAAATGATAAATTGGGTCATTTGCTGTGTGATCCTAAAATCATCCCGCCATTGCTTTCGAATGGTTATTTTGGACAAATGACGGGCAATGTTTCTATATTTGGCTAATGATGCGATATTATACTCAGTGCCTAGAATGGGCTGAAAACGGCAAAAATCATTGAAATAGGGGTCTATTTGAGGAACATAATTGAAAAAATAAGGGGCAGTAGGGGGTCATTGGGTTCAAGCTCGGCTAAAAAAAACAGAGTTTGGGAAGGAGATGACGCGTGCCAATATGTGTTAGTGCCAACCGCTCACCCCTCCACCACCACACAACCCACCCCCCCCCCCCCCCCCCCCCCCCCGGTGTGAAAGGAAAAAGACTTAAAATGTTTGAAAATATTAGGGCGGTGCTTCCCTACCCAGCAAGGATGCTATGGTGTGGAAATGCATTTCTTTCTTTTAGGAGCAAAACCAGGTATGACTTTACCCAAAGAATAGTTCATCAAAAACTTATACAACTTTGCAATTTTGGCAAGATGACGTCATTGTGACTTAAATTGGGGTATTAATGGCACTATAAGGTATTTTTAAGGAATTAAAAACTACTCTCACTTAACAACTGATAACACAGGGTTTTTAGGATTATATGATTTATAATGGTAGAAACCAAGAATGGAAAGGACTCTAGAGTATAACCATTGCATGGTCTATAGGCCAAAACTATGCTCAAAACCTAATTCTTCAGGACCCTGTCCGGGGTACAAAAACCAATCAGATGAAAAACAAAGGCCATTTTCACCCTCACATATGCCAACCACAAATATTTCCACAATCTCTAAACTTAATATATCTTACAAAAACGGTTCAGAAGCACCCCTATTATAGCTTATAGTGAATTAAACAGACGGTTAATTGCAATAGAATTGATACGTGGTCTCTTGGTAAAATACGTCTTACTGAATGCAAAACAGTAACTCATTCCTTTCTTTTAAAAGCGAATTAAAATAACACCAAGTGTATTATCAAAAAAAAGGAACTAAATACATTTCCACAATTATGTATGCCCTTTTTTAATTCTATTTTGTTGTGAAAAGGCTAAAATTGCAGAAACCTACAATCTGAACTCAGTAAAATGAAGAGGAGATAAAAATGTTGAAAAAAGACTACACGGTTTTATTTTTAAGATTAATAAATTTATATTAAAATCTCAATTTTGATTTTAGCCCATGGACTTTAAGCTCTTCATATGTTATTATTAATATTAAAGAGCAGTATAGAAACCAAAAATATTGAATATACCGAGAGAAAAAAACCAATCGACTTCATTACTTTAATTATAAACAGTGTCAATACTTCCTAAAACGCTTGGTTTACTTAATAGTTAAATAACACGTCACGTTCCAGGCCTCAGGTCGACAGCGATACAACATACAACGTATGTAATATTCACGCACCCACACTCAATTAAGTGTATACACTGTTCGTAGAAACAGAATTTTCTTGCAAACATTGACCAACTGCTACTTGCACAGCTATGATTCACAAAAAATAAAGGAAATCTACCAAAAAAGACGTTGGCAACGTTAAAACAACCAAGTTTTAAAGAGTACGAGCCATATAAAAGTTATTATAATGTAAAAGATGCCACCAAGTTATACTCAAAGTGCGTCTGCCCCATCAACTTGGGTCCCATCTTCTTCTACAATGCAAAGGAAAGTGCCCTTTCCCACTATCAAACCTCCATACAGCCACCTAAATATAACTTTATAGATTTCATGCTTGAGACGCTGACTGTAACAAGGCGAATTGTATTTACGCGATGCTTTAACATATGTCCCCGCCGAATATCTCGATCACTAAATGACAACTCTAAAACTGCACCAGTCCACCTTAATTTTGGCCACATAGCTCACCAAAAATAATGTTTTATCAGACAAATTGACTCAAGAAATCTTGAAAATTCAGCATGCAAAATCCCTGAAAATTTCAACTTAAATTTAGTAAAAATATGATAATTTATCTCAATGTGGCAAACATATTTTTGAAAAAAATCATGTGATCACCAATTTAAAGTTGGGGACCCATACGGGGTTGGAAGGAAAGCGGCGAAAAAACATTATTTACGATTTAACATTTCCAAAGAATGTAAACAGGCTGGCAACCCAAAAAGAAGACCACATGTAACAACTAGAACTAAAAAAAATTCACCAAAATCTAATCAGGGAGAACTTCTCAGCCCACTTCCTTACACAAGTTTACATCATTATACACCTTCCAGAACTCCAGAAAACTTGTAACAGGCCGTGAGGGACAAAATTTCATAATTATGCAATTGATAACTTAATTAGAATATTTACACCCCAAATCTAACCAGTTGAGAACTCATCAACCACTTCTTTCCACCAATTACAGTCATTTTAGCCCTTACAGAACTCCAGATAATTGTACACCAATGTTTGTGGAACATTTTTGTCAATATGACCTTTTCCATTGACCTTTTTTCCCCTACCCCTGGACCGACCAGGGGAGGACCCTGGGCGGGGGAATGAATAATGGTGAGAGGGTATCCCCTCCTACAATATACCAAAGTTGGTACTCTAGCACATCCAGAAAAAACGATATGCCCAATGTTCCAGGTAACATTTTTATCACGGACATACGGACATAAGACATACGGACATACGGGCACGGGACATACGGACGGAGCCCTTTTATAGTCCCTCCCGAACGAAGTCGGAGGGGAAATAATAACGAAGTTCAAAACAGTTCCTCTTCTTGAGGCAACTAGAGCTACAAACGGGAACCTTCCTTTCCTCTTTGTTTGTACTTTCTTCCTACCAGGATATCTCAGGTAAAGACTGGTACAAACAAGTACCACAGAAAACTACGTGACTTGAACTCTATACAGAAATCATAACCAAAATCACCTCAAGAAACAGTCCGACTACAGACGTCGGACCACATTTTTAATGGGAAAAAAAATTGCGCCCGCGTGGATGAGTTTACAACGAGATTGGGCTTATTCGTATCTGCATCGACCGGTCTTGAACACTGAGATAAGGACAATCTCCACAATAAGAAATCAGCAGAACAAACGAAACTAAGCCATATCACTTGAAAAAGTATTCAAGTCAGAAAAAGACACCCTTCCACAAGAAGAGGAAATACCTAATTCCAAAATCAACTGCCATTATGACTTAAAAATGAACAGTTGCAGTTGAATGGACGATGGTTCCTTTAATGCAATGGAATATCTGAACGTTTCAAACAAAAAGGGAATTCGGAAAAGAAGAAAATGGACAAAGTTTGCCAATGGGGCACACGCACTTGGTATACTTGTGCGCTCTTTACATTTATTAAATTAATTAGGCTCGTACCCTACCCTTTCTTGTTTTACAACTTGGTGGCTTTTACGTTGCCAACGTGTTTTTGGTAGGGTAGACAGTGTTTGACTTGGTAAATGGGTGACCATTGAGGCCGAACAATGCCGGGGTCAACGCAGTCAAACAGTAGGTTTGTAATGGTTACTGTTATGGTCACTCACGTTACATGCTTCGGTTTCAACTCACGGCTTTTTGCCATCTTCCAAGGAATTCAAATTTCCTACCTCTGTCCAGAAGAATTGGTCTCTGCAATATTATAAAACCACACGGGTGTAGTACAAACTCGCTACTTACACCGAAGAAACCCAACAAAACTAATGTGAAGTACGAGACATAAACCTGGTGTCGCAGCTGTACAGCGACCTTGTGAGTATATACTGAACTGTCAAACAAAGAATCGATTATACAATTTCGTACACTGAACCGTCAAAGAATATGTATTTGTTTTTTATATAAAATTGGCCAAAATATGAACAATTTAAAAAAGCAGTTTGAACAAAACAATGATCATTCTGTAATTTTACCCTTGGGAGAGAAACTGTGAAATGTTATGTGCCTATTGGGAGAGGATAAATCATCGATTTACCCCTCACTGACGAAAAGGTTTGTTTGACACCTTTGGTAGGCCCCTGCTAAAACAAGCTCGGTAGTTACTAGTACTCTCAAATTGTTTTAGTTGTCACTTTTAATAGGGGTTTTACCCTTTGGAGTTAGCATTGGGGGGGGGGACCTATATCAATGCTAGGAGTTAGTACTCTAAATTGTGGTGTCAGGGGCAAATTTTTTCAAGGGTACACAGGGGTCAACTTTTAAAATTACTCCATCATGTTGAAATGGATGCCATATGGTCCGTCTGGTCTTAAGGATTCCAAAATGTATAGTGTACCATCTATTGAAAAAGTGATACCACAATTTGAGAGTACTAAACTACCTAGTATTGATGTAGAGCTGTGCATACAACTACTAAAGGTGTTTAAACCTTTTCTGTAGTGGGGGGGGTAAACGAATTCCTTAATAAGGCTCTATTTTTTTTTTTGATATTCTTACTCATGGGCTATAGCTCATAGATGGGGAAAACTATCTTTTTACCCCGATAATTATATACTTAAAAAACAGGAGGGGAAAACGGGGCCGTGTGTACATGTATGAGATTCATATTTGATGCACGCTAATTGAAGACCACAAATTATTAAACTAAACGTGAATTAAGAATCAATTGGCTGGAAACGGGATTTCGAACAGGCGAAACGCCGGATTTTTGCGAGAACAGGTGCTCTACAACTGAGCTATTAAGCCCTTACGTTGGCAGTTGTCCCTTTTTGCCATCATCTTTATCTTTGACAGGGTTGAGTTATAGTATGAAGGGCGAGCCCGAAAATTGGTGTTAACTTATAAATTACTTTATATAAATGAGAGAATTTGAGCTATTAAGGGACCTATGAAAAAGGCCCTTTAGAATGAAAATCACTTCCACGGTTTGAAAACAATTTTTTAGATGTTTACAATCCTTGTAAACAAAAAAAAAGTAAAAACGGAGGGCGTTCCGGGGGTAGGTGGCAGTTTGTGGCAATTTCTGGCACAGAAAGCAAGGGTTGTTGAAAATCCCTAACAGAATTGATAACCTGAACGAATTTTTAACTTAATCAATATAAGGAATGCAAGATACTGTCATCTGCGGCGATTTAACCTTTGACCTACTCAAAACAATCTCACATCAAGTCCACAACGAATTTTAAACAATTTTATTCCGCCTATTTACCCTTAATTGATAACCGAATCGTGTTACACTAAATCTTCCTACTATGATGATAATTATTTGACCAAAATTTTAATAACACAAATAATACCAGGCATTATTTTATTCAATGACATCACAGATCACTTCCCTGTTTTCCAGATACTAAGTGTAAAAAGTTACAATAATTCCTAATCCTAAATCCAACAAATATTTACTGATCGGAAACTAAATAACGTTAATAGTGCCTCACTTGGTAATAGCTACCAACAAACAGAACTGGAACTGATGTCCTGAACTGTGATTCTGCTATAATGATTCTTCATCTGTTCATTTCAATAACGATTTTTATGTAAAACACTTACCACATTCAGTAAAAAGAAAAAATAAACAAACGTCAAGAGGCTAAACCTGGATCCATCAACAGGCATAATTAAAATCAAATTACACTAGAAATAAATTATATAAAACTTACCTTAAACACCAAATGAAGCTAAAAAAATAAATACATAAATAACAGAAATAAAATAAACACAATTAATTAAAATACGCGCAAAATTATTTCACAAATAAATTGAAACTCTTATACAAACAATATTAAAAACACATGGAAAACCATTAACAATATTCTTGGCAAAACAAATAAGAGAAAAAAATCTTACTTTTCACTGATGGTCCTACGAAAATTACTGATCCCACAGACATTGCTGAGAGATTCAATAAGTTATTTGTTGAAGTGGCCCCAAATTAGCAAGTTCAGATTATCTCCAACCCGCTTCCATGATTTTCTAAAGACACCTTTGAAAATCAATTTTTTGCAATCCAACAAACACCCAAGGAAATTCTTTATCGTATATCCAAATTCCGAAATGGTAGAGTTATGGTTTTGAATGATGTTAGTCCCTCTGGAGTTAAACAAATGCCCCCTTCATCTGTCCACACTGCCCAGTCGTTAATCTTTCCTTTCTACTGGAGGTTCCCTGCTGAACTTTGAAAGTTGCTAAAGTCATTCCAGTTTTTAAGAAGGACGACCCGCACTCATTTGTTCCAATTATCGCCCGATTTCACTTTCTACATGTTTCTTCTAAAAATACTCGGACGCTGATCTACAATTATGGCTTGCCAATTTTCTCTCTTCGCAAATAGCCTCCACCCCAATCAATATGGCGTCGGAAACGGCATTCCACTGATCTGGCCTCTCTACTAGAAATTTATGATAAAATTTCTTCGGCTCTCTTAATTGATCATCATACCATTGGTATCTTCCTTGACCTATACTAAGGCGTTCGACACCATGACCATTCCATTCTCCTAACCAAGCGTTCCACTCTATGGCATACGTGGAACTCCCTTAGCGCTTCTTTGCCGACTATCTTTCCGATAGGATAACAATTTACCGTTTTGATACTATCCGTATGGTCGTCTCTTGTTGAAATGCGTTGTCCACAAGGCTATACTCGGGCTCTTCTTTTCCTTCCTCGTGAACGACATCAACATTCCTTGATTTCATTCGTTTTTCGTTCTATGTGCAGATGACACTACACATATTCCTTCTCATACCAACCTGTGACCCTCATAAAAAACATTCAAACAATGAAAATGGATTCATGTCACAATTGGTTGTTTTTAAAGCAAAATCAAGTCTCACTTAATTGTTAAAAAACTAACTACATTCAATTCACCAAAAAAGTTCTAACAAAACTCCCTAAACTCAACATACAAATTGATAACTCCCAAAAATTAATTCGTCGTAATACAATACTTTCTAAGGAGTGTAATTGACGAACATATGAACTGGAAAGATCATATCTCCACGATCACAAATCACGTGTCCAGAAGTATTGGTGTTCTTAGTAAAAGACTCAAATACACACTAACACCTAATATCCTGTTACATTATACAATACTCTGTTCCTTCCTATATTTCATTCAGTAATATGCCGGGCAATTTCGAATAATACACTTACCCTATCTCACTGTCCCTGGAACTCAAAAAATACTCCAATTCACCTGATAGACTATTTAAATTCAAAAAAACGAGGCAATCCGTATTTGTATGGTTGTCCCTATTTTAAATCATACTAAAACTTAGTCACAAGTGAAAACACTTAACATATTCGATATAAATAGCTTCAAACAGCAATTCTCATGACCGTTATGTTAACAATAACCGTCCAAAATCACTTGAAAACTTCTTCTATAAACACCAAGATCTTATAATATAACACTAGACATGCAACAATTTTATTCCAATAAAACCAAACTTTGACTAACTAACTACTCAATCAAAAATTCCGGTCCTAGGATGTGGAATTCCCTTGGACAAAAATTAAAATCATCAAATGCAGTCAATAAATTTAAATCAAATTTAAAGTCAACTTCAATTTCCAATATATACGTATATCCTCTTACTTTTGGTTTCCTGTTTTATGTACATCATTCCGCTTTAATTTACCATAACTTCATGCATATAAATAAATACCATTACTCGGTTTAACATTATATAGTACTATTCAAATTTTAACTCGGTACACCGTCGTAGCCGCCGCCAACATCTTGGCCTATTACATTTCTATTAGGCCCCAGTTCGGTGTGCTATTTGCTGCACTATTCCCGATATATGATATAGCACTCTTTAGTCGCCATTCTTCTCAAACTGTTAGTTTTATAACCGATATATACACAATTATGACAATACTTCCTGTAACCCCCGTCCTTGTCCTGTTTTGTTTTGTCCTTGTCTGTTTGGTTTTTTGCCCGCCTTTGATGGCCCACAATAAGTCCACTTTCTACTGGTGGGGTCAATCTTAAAGTCATTTGATCTTAAGGGCTTCCCACACACATCTTCCCCATACTCATTATTATTATTTCAACATGTATTATATCTTTCTATAATAGTTTGTGTTTTAAATGACCAAAATCTGAACGGTATTACAACTCACGTAATAATGATATATAATTATATAGATTTAAATGTGGATGCTTATTGATCATTCTAGTTACTGCTTATAACACTGTATAATTTACCATGTTAAAAACTCTAATCGATAACGTTATTGTATTGTCATTAAGGTAATTCATGAAAGATGAGGTGTGAATAAAAATAATGTCTAACCTGTTAAGAATTCACAGGTATCTAGCATGTTGGGACACAATTCAAAAGCATTCTGCAGACCGGGATTCAGGCATTGTAATTTAGGTTCTAGTAAGTATTATCTGGCAAGTGATAGCCCATATACAATAGTGTTATAATACCTCCATTTTGTGATTTTAAAAATATCAATTTGATTTCTCAATTATGATTTTGAGAAAGATTTCTCACGGGGAAAAAGTAACACTTGTTTATGGTAAAAAAAAAAGAGAGCAGAGGATTCCCAGGTGTTATATTGAGCTCACACATGCTATTTGCAACTAGATAGATTGCACAATAGGGGAAAAGGAAATGGGAATCCCCAAGAGTTGTAAATTTAGGAAACTGAGTCAAATTGGTTATGGCTTTGAAGATCCAAAACATATTACATGATTCTGGGGATTCCCCATGACGCGTATAAATGTGAAATGTGATGCAATTCAGATGATGTCATTTTTGTGAAATCTGATTGTGACAGTGCGAGGTTATGTTTATGCATGCTGATGAGGTAATGTTATTGTGAGAAAGGGGAATCTAGAGTGAGAAGTTTTAAAACTTGTCAATGGAAAGACTCAGGGCCAGCAGTATAAACCCAGGGAAGCTATACATGATAGTTATTAGCTAGTTTTAATCTACAATAATGGTAGATTTTTTTAACTTTTTTTTTTTTTTTTTTTATGTCAAGGCTAATTAGGCATTAACCAGCAGTTATCTAAGTAGTAACGCTGACGGATTGGACGCCTAGATGGATTAACCCTCCCTTTTGAAACTCTGCAAGTCCTGGTGTGATGCTACTTGAGCAGGAAGGAAGGGCTTCCATAAGCCTTGCAGAGAAGGGAGAAAAGAGAAAGGATCTTCTGTGGGAGACCAAGTTGGGACCTTGGGATTTCACAGCAAGGTCATGAGACCTGATTTTATTGAGCAGCCTTTTTTATATTTTGTTGCGATGCGGATAACTTTTTTTCTTTTTTTTTGTTTGTTTTTTGGGTAAGACGCTCCAGGTAGCAGCTGGCTGAAGAGATTGTGACTTTGTCCATAAAACATGGCGGTGGAAAAGGAGTGATTTGTTCTGCCATAGTGCCAGGATTTATAATACTTTGGAGACCGCCGGGGCTTGAAAGCTAATTAAAACTGTCTGTTGGTCGTTTGTAAGCCGAACGAAGGCTCAGTTTTGGAATCAAAAGGCGATTCCAGTTTGTGGTACTATATGAAGACGGACAGTAGCCGACAGACCGATGGATTGATATTGCAGAAATTAGTGTCGTCGAGAGAAACAACCCCGTCGTCTGAACTGATGGAAAAGATACCTTCAGGACTAAGAAAGCGTTCGCCATGGAATAACCATGGGATTTTATGTGAACTGATGCGCTGTCATTTTGGAGTCATTCGCTATTTGAGGACATAACATCGTTGAGCTGCAACGTTTTCAACACAGGACACTAGTGAAATCTAAGTATCATTATATTAACTAATTGGTTGTAATTTAATAAAGGTAAAAATATGGTTTTTTTTGGACATACAAAATTCTTCAACCATAAACGTTAAAAATCATTAAATGGTGTTTAATGTGTGTTGAAAGGTATTTCTGACCCCTTAGATGTCTACGAGACGTCAAAAAATCTAGCAATGGTCGTGAGCTGATGACAAGCATGCTTTTCAAGTTTGGTAAATGTGGCAGTAATGTCAGTTAGCCTTGTTCAGAAAAAATTGCCACAAACTGCCACCTCCCCCCCGGAACTCTTCCTGTTTTAAAGAATGTAATCATCCAAATGTTTTCAACAAACCGTGGAAGTGATTTCAGTAGAGTCCTTTTATTATGGCAATTTGTTTCACGCCATTATGTCCATTTAAACCTCTCTGTGAATACTCCGTGCATAAAGAAATACAAATACTAGCATTGGAATCGCAAAATAAAACTTGCTTTCGATGAAGACCCGAACCCACAAGCTTCCATTTACATCTCGGATGCTTGCAATAATCAATTGTTGCATCACCTCGGAATGTGATGGGTCTACTGGCAAGCTCCACGTATCAACTCATGGGGAGTTCATGCGCTGTTAGATCGAGGTGACCCCGCCTTATGTCGCGTGACCGCGCTGCCTATCCATTTTGAACTCTATGTGCCCGAGTTTCATAAAATCATATCCATAATAAATCATGTCCCGACAAAGCAGCCTAGTTTAAAAAAACTGACATGATTTTTGTTCACATGTGGCAAACTGGACCTATTTTTTTTCTCAACATTACAAACAACTCGAACATGATTTTTTTTCTCAACTGGGCAAACTCGAACATGATTTTTTGTTACACATACACCAAAAAGCATGTCGAGTTTTCCTCATGTTTGAGAAAAAAAATCTGTCGAGATTTTGAAACTGGACCTGATTCATTCAAACTCACCATATAGAGAGGCAAAACTCGATTTATAGAGGGCAAACTGGACAATCGCTGTAAACTCGACATATAACGCTGCACACTCGACATTGCGAGGAAAACTCGATCACAAAGCGCGTGAATCTCGACATGCGCGGGAAAACTCGCCATGAATTGATACGTGGAGGCGTGCCATCTGGGTCCGTTCGAGTTTCCTTCTTCTACACCATAGCGTTGGAGCGTAACGCCGTCCATATCACGAGGTGATCAGCACTCTGATACACAAGCCGAGTCCCATCTACAGTTCATTTTGCGATTATTATGCTACGTCCGCGCTGGGTCATGCATTTCTCATGTATTTGTATTTCTTCATGCGTATTCAAAGAGGTTTAAGTAGCTTCAAATTTTCTCTCATTTCTTTAGAATAATTTCGAGTTGCTTGTGTATCAAATTGCTGATCACCTCGTGATATGGCCGGCATTACGCTCCGAAAGCCCAAACTCGAATAGACCCATCACATGCCGTGGGTGCGCAATTGAATTAGCGCATCCGATCCATCGAAAGCAAGTTCATTTTGCGATAATAATGCTACGGCCGCGCTTGTCATCAATTTCTCACGTATATATATATTAATTATAAATCTATTTTTGATTGGCCCCTAATACAATAAGGGATAAATTTTAAGTTGGGGGGGGGGCTGTAAGAGAGCTATTGAGTTTATGTCTGGGAGCTCTCACCCTTCCATTTTAAGAAATACGTAACTAACACTTATTTATGACATGGTAGATAATTATCGTTAAATACATCGATAAACAATTGTAGTTCCATTTTACCAGAATTACAAATATCTTTTCTCATGATTCGCTTTAAAATATCGATGCGCTTCTTTTACTGGCCAAAAATGGTTTCCGCTTTCCATCCTCTACCGTCGTGCTCACTTCTGATGACCTGAAAAAGACGTGCGAACCCCATTCATAAATATCTCAAGTACTGAATACGATAGCCGCGTACATGGAAACATGAGTGTATCGATTTAGTCTTACCAGGCTTCAAAATAAGAAAAAATCTCCAAGGGGGGGCCATGGAACCAACTCAACTTGAAAATTTACGAGTCCTCAATAATTTCCAGGGTCCCGTAACAGGATATCAGTTTGGAATCTGGAAGTTGAACATATTATTTTACTCACATTATAAGGGTTCTCATCTCAGTTTTGGGGTATTGCAGCGAGATTCGCCTTATCTCAAGATAACAAAGCTGAACCCAAGCGCTTTATCTGGCGTTAACACTCCTTATCGTGGGATACAAAGCTGAACCTCAATAATGGCCCTTCTAGTAGGGTTAACAGAGCTTATCTCGAGACAATATTGATAGGTTTTCCCGTATCGGTTTTCGCACAATTTTCATCCGCATTCAAAATTGCTTGTTCAAATTCGTCCCAAAAAATCCGAAACTGTACATTTGCCACCTCGATTTCATCTGGTCCGTTGCGGTCTGAGAATGCGCGAACAGTATGCTTCATTTCATATCGCAACCAATGCCAAGTGCAATTGCTTGTGATAGTTTTGAGTCCGTATAGGCAGAACAGAGCAAGGGACTTCAAGAAATCAAGACAGCTGATAGGACCTTTTATTAAAGCCACTATCAATCATGGTGTTTTCCAAATTCAAATGCAGATTTTTTTTCCCTCTAAATTGCCAGTGTTAGGTCATATCAACACCTTATATTGCTGTTCTTTGTGAAAAACAGACACTTAAAGCATTTTAAAACGGTATTGAAGATGCCATTTGCGCTTTTTCATAAAAGCTTAAAAGTCGGATCTCGACTGTTTATTAGTAAACAAAGCATAAAAAATCAAAATTTCTTGACAAATACGGCGTGGTACGCTTAGCCACTTAATTACAGGCGTCTTTGCTACAACCTTTCCAATACAACAATTGCCAAAATAGACTTTGATGAAAAATAAAGGGGGCGCGATTTGTTACATTGTGAAGAAATCGGATAATTGTTGTCACACCACCAGCGAACAAACTGGGGAGATGAACGATGTTTCCCTAGCTCACGCTAGCACTCATATCTTCCCTGATCGGCGTACACATCATCTCCGCACCGCCGTACGAGTGATGAAACTTCGGTCATTGCACTATGGGATATCGATTTTTTGGTGGGCCGCCAGCTATAGCTGGCAGGACCACTTAGCAACACGTTGTGATTGTGTATGTGTGTATGTGTGTGTTTAGCGGGATGGAAATGGCCATAAGCCTCACGGGGTACTATTTATGTACTAGAGTATATTATAGGTTTATCTGTAGTTGAGCCATGACATTGAATGCGATCAAATTGACAGGCCAGGGTTCTATCCCCCTCTTATGCATAATTACAGTAGATTCAAATCAAGTCATGTGGCGATTCCGCCACATCACCGCATCGCCCACCTCATGTGGCTGAGCCGATTCCCTGGCCTGGTACGTGATTTCTTCGCTTCAATGCAAGGGTACGCTACATCTTCGAAAACCAAGCCATCAAGTATCGTGATTTTTGCTGTAAAACGGTACTGATGGCTGTATATCCAAAAACGTGAAGGTGGGAGTTTATAAAAATTGAGTTTGAGAAACCAATCACATGCAGCTGTAGCCTCTTTCTAGGCAAAGGCGTTACGGTTCTGTCCCGTGCAGACTTACTGCGCTATACGATCCTAGAGCAAAGAACAACAAAAAGCCTATTACCCGCCCGCTAAATGTGGATGTGTGTGTCAAACAAATTGTTAAGTTTTTTTTAAATTGACTCAATTGAAAAGTTTACCTTCATTGGAAACCAAACTGCGGTCATAGGTGCACCAAGGGTCGTCATATGTTGATGAGGTCAAAGGTCATGTTGAAAGGTCCAAAGGTCATGTGAGGTCAAGTTTGAAAAATGGGCTAAAATGTAAAATTATCTAAATTGAAAAAACTGAAGTTCAATTGGAACCAAAATTTTGTCATAGGTGCACCATGTTATCCCTCATATATTGATGAGATCCAAGGTCACGTGCCAGGGTCAAAGGTCATTGGGGGCCCACAGATGCTATTCTTTGAATATAGTGAGCGCGAAAGCCGAGAACCCGGAAATTCTAGTTTTTTTGTTGTATTGACTTCACCAGCGCACATTTAAAAAAATTTCAATATCCATTTTGCTATAACATTTACTTTATTCTACTCACTTGCCATTCGTTGCAACCAATACCAGCATTGCATCGTACATCCGAGCCGAAGCCCCTGGTATACTGTTCTATTTTACCATTTAAAAAAATTAATCGTCATCCACTGAAAAAAATCAAGGAGTCAACTAAAAGGACTTTTATTAAAGTATGATAAAAAAATGGATCTGAATGAAACTGGAAATGACCCAAAATTTTTCACCGTAGGCTCTAAATGCTGAACGGAGGGGGGGGGACATGACATCTTCGCACCGTTGAGAAAACAGTATAATAACACCAACCATGCGTAATGCAATGGATTAACAGCTGATTAGTCTAATATACCATACATCGCAAACCCTACCAAAACAACATAATTTAGGCAAGCCGCAAAATTTAGCTTGACAAACCGGACCTTCAAAATGCAGAGGCGGACCTTCAACTTCAGAAAGCGGACCTTTGTATTTTGGGGGGGGGGGGGGTAGTGCGTCGCACCCCAGCAACCCCCCCCCGGATACGGCCCTGAACAGGGGCATTCAATGGGCTGACCTTGTTTTTCCCCCTACTTTGTTGCATTTAAGACACTCAAAGCTATTCAAAATGTTTAGGAGGGTCCGTGGGCCATGTTAGGAGCGTCCGTATCATGGATACACGGGTCCAGATCAGCTTTACTCATTTGAATAATCCTGACACCACCACAAGCCTATTTTACCAATGATGTGGTACGCTAGAATGAAGAAGTTCAAAATTTGAGGCCCTGTTATTGAACTTGACTCCCGAAAAAACAACTTCCGCACCCCATACGATAACTCACTTTTTGGGTAATGTGGCACCCATACCTACAACAAATCAGTTGAAATCAGCGTCTTTAAAAATTTTCACAGAGAAAACTTATTTAGAGTTATTAAAAAATATCGTTTTTATCGAATATCCAGCAAAACAACGTTAGTTTATTCGCTGGTGGTGTGATTTTTTGCGTTGCAAAGGTGTCATGTAGGATTCTTTGCCCTGTGGAAATCGGTCCAAACAAATCAAGGGCTTATAAGGCGGGGAGTACAAACATCGCAGTGTACATTATGCCCTGTGAGTCGTTGGACTAGTCCGTCTAGAAGCACTCTTGTATGGGCTTAGTGTAAAAACGCGAAAGCGCAAATGCTATAGTGAATTCGGCTGCTAACGGACTGAGTTGTATTGAGACCCTTGGGCAGAGAGACACCCAAGATTTCAATACAAGCAAGAGACTTCTAGACGGGGGCTAGTTTGGACGATGGGAAACAAATCCTATTTATTACGTGGCCATTTAGCGAATTTATCTGATGTTGACGCCTATCCTATGGTCAAGCAGTGAATGGCTCCCCCTTCTATTACCTTAGAGCGAAGTTTGCCTCCCCCAAAAGGCCCACTTGATTTCCCCAGAATCCATCGCTTCTGCCGAATCTGAAAAAAAAAACAGGGAAGCTATGCTAATAATAAACAACCCAAGCAAACAAGTGCAATCATTTCAAAAACAAAGTGTCTGTAGAGAATACACGTAGGTGGTTTTATCATTCTGACATCATGGATTATTGAAAAAGAGGTTTTGGACCGGGTGAAAGTAATATAGTCCGGCAGTATCATTAGCCGGGCACCATAGGACGACAATGGAATAAAGCGTGAAATTAATGTAGCGTAAAGAGTCAACTGAATCGATTGTTCACATTGTTCCCGGACGGTGAGCCCGGAGGACTGCACACGGCAGCCCAGAGCACTTTGATCAAACCATGGACCTATAGAGAGAAGGACAACAAAAAACACTAGTTTCAAAAACCCTATCACGTTGCCGCCTTTTGTTATTAAAATTCCACAATGATCCCATTACGGCTTAAGTAATGCGACTATCCTCTCTCGCAGGGAAGGGGGGGGCTGACTGGCCTTCCCTCTTCAAGGAATACTGGGAAAAGTTCAGCCGGCCTCAAAGACATGATGTAAATCATGATGGCAAGAAGAAATATTATTGCAAGATCAGGGACCAAGTTGAAATTAATGGGAAAACGTCCAAAGCATTGCCAATTTCATCATTTAAACTATTGCGATAACCCTGATACCTGGGAAAGTTTTTATAACACAAACACCGGATGGGGGTACCACCCCACTTGAATTTTCTTTTTGAACATCCAATTCCTATAAGTTTGTTACCTACAGTATAGCTTAGAGTTTATTCTTTCATGGTATCAAAATATGTAGAAACCAATGATGACGTCACGATGACGTCCTAAGGTAATTAAAGTATGAAAATACTGCTTATAGGAAGAAACATTGAACATTTACAAATTTACTGGCTGATAAATAATATTGTAACACTCAAAAACCAGTTCCATCAAGTAGAGGACATTAACGCATTTAATGACATGTTAAGTTATGTGGTACTCATTTTGGTATCAAAGGAAAGAGGACCTGCTATCAATTGCAACTAATATCAAATGTCTGTGATATTCCTGTGTCGTACTAGGCGTGCTGGTATTTCCCTTCTGAAAGGGGGGGGGGGGCGACTGCCACACCCTATCCATCACTTTGGGATCACCCTTTGCCTTTCCTATACCCCGGTAGTGTTTTATATGGGGGCATGAAACGGAGCATAAAATGTCAATTGGCAATTACATTAACTAATTTGACACCGGAAAATGGGGGTTTTAGTAGGGCGAAAAGGATAGAAGAGAGCGGTAACAACCCTCCCCCCCTTTCGGAAGACGAGGGTTAATTAATCTATAATTTATACATTTAATTAGGTATAAAGTATGACTTATCACACTCATAATTCAGATGAAACAGACATTGGAATCAGTTCCACATGGTATCGGCTATCAAACCGCCACAACGGTAAACAAATTCAACATAACCGGAAGTTAAAATATTACAATTTGGTGGGTTTTCGAGGTAGAATTACACGTATGGGCGCGCTTGGGCACCAGTTCAGAAGTTAAACTTTGTTACAAGGTACATTTAACTTTCATAACACCGTTTCTCAAGAGTCGGAAGTGATCGGAACATTTTCATATTATTTTCACAAGATTTTTAACAATTACGGGTCACAAAATCACCCAAAATGCAAGCCTATTTTCTACAGTCGTAGCTCCACAAAGGAATGACGGATTTTTGATGGGGTTTTCGGTACTTTCTGAACAAAATTCTCTTCTATTTGCTGACAACAACTTGTCAAAAAATGATGGAAATTGAATGTACTATGCACTTTCCAAAAACCCCTACAGTCAAGGGTCACAACATCCGGTCAAATTACAAAGTTTTGTGGACAGTTTTTCCCATAGTCACTGGATCGACCGCGGCAAAGAGATATAGATCACAGACGGCCTCGGTGTATGCACATGAATACACATCGAGTGCCTAGGCGTTTGTCGAGATGAATGGGTAATCGAATTAGGTAATTGGTGGTTTTCGCGTTGTTGGTCCTTCTCTCTATTATGTCCATGATCAAACGAACGAGGTACCAATATCTAAACACAGGAGTATTCATGATGTAACTTTACATAATTATGCAGATATGGATGTCTGCCGGGGTCCACCTGCTGCGTGTGGCAACAGGAGGGTGCACTAGATCAAACATTGGAGGTACCACCTCAAACCAATTTTAAATAAACAGGTACATCGCACACAGTACAGAATGGCCCCTGACAGAGGTACCACATGAAAACAATTTCAAATGAATAAGTACATCTTACAGATCACAGAACGGCCCTCCCAGCGCTCGCGACGTTTCCTGTCCAGTGTGTTAGATCTGAAGCCTCGGATGTCGCTTCTTAACTGGGTTAAGAGTTCAGGAATTCATTGTGAAGAAGTATATACTCAACTGTACGGTCACATGAACGTTCTCTCTCTGACTAATTCCTCGTCCCATGATGGGATGTAACTGCGACAACAGCCACGTGGGATAGTTTTCTTTGCTATCTTAATGAAGAGTTTACATAGTGCTGAGTAAGAATGGTCCAGGTTGGAGGAGGTTGGTGTCGGGGGTTAGGCACTTCAGAATGACCCATGCAAGACAAATTATCTGCTGCAAAGGGCCCGACAGACGTCCCCCCCCCAATTTGGGCCCTATTAGTAATTGAGAACGTTCATGTGACCGTACAGTATTTTTTGAAGATATTCACGTTTTTGGCTGCTATATTGATTGATGTCATGTTACAACTTTTAAAAGTATTAGAAATATATTTATTGTGTCTAACAACATAATCTAAGTACTTCAAGTTTATTTTTATCGCAGGTACACACACTGGCCAGAAGTATTGCATGCAGAAAAACAATTTATATTCAAAAATTGATTTAAAATTGCACCAGGAGTTCTTGACTACACATTACGTAATTATTGTCAGAATTACGATTTCCCAGAATCAAATAGTGAGAAAAACGTTTGATTTGCTTGTCATGTTCCTTCTGTTAAAGAAGCCAGCTAATTTTTTTTTTTTTTTTTTTTCCCCCCCCCCCCAATTTGGGCCCTATTAGTCAGAGAGAACGTTCATGTGACCGTACAGTATTTTTTGAAGATATTCACGTTTTTGGCTGCCATATTGATTGATGTCATGTTACAACTTTTAAAAGTATCAGAAATATATTTATTGTGTCTAACAACATAATCTAAGTACTTCAAGTTTATTTTTATCGCAGGTACAGTATTTGCTGATATAGGGCATATTTTAAAATTATTATATTTGGCTTCCATTTGGAATTTGAAGTATGACTCAATGTTACAGGTGCCATGCACTTGTTAATTGGGTCCTGTAGTATATCTAGTAACTCCATAATATAGGGTTGAATAGATAATTATCATTTATGGCGACGTCATCTTGGATTTCTCAAAATGCCCAAGGATGCCAAGGTGGCACCCGGCAGATTCTTATTCTACACACCCTAATCTAACATTTTCAGCAAAAAAATGTGTACATACTCAACTGTACGGTCACATGAACGTTCTCTCTAATTCCTCGTCCCATGATGGGATGTAACTGCGATGACAGTCACGTGGGATGGTCTTCTTTGCTATCTTAATGAAGAGTTTACATAGTGCTCAGTAAGAATTGTCCAGGTTGGTGGAGGTTGGTGTCGGGGGTTAGGTACTTCAGAATGACCCATGCAAGACAAATTATCTGCTGCAAAGGGCCCGACAGACGCCCCCCCCCCCCCAATTTGGGCTATTAGTCAATTAGAGATCTTTCATGTGACCGTACAGCTTTTTGAAGATTTCCACGTTTTTGGCTGCTATTTGCTGATGTCATGTTACAGACTTTTAAAAGTAATTAGAAATATATTTATTGTGTCTAACAACATAATCTAGTACTTCAAGTTTATTTTTATCGCAGGTACACACACTGGCAGAGTATTGCATGCGAAAAACAATTTAATTCAAAAACTTGCGATTTAAAATTGCACAGGAGTTCTGCTACACCTTACGTAATTATTGTCAGAATTTACGATTCCCAGATCAAATAGGAGAAAAACGTTTGATTTGCTTGTCATGTTCCTTTTCTGTTACAGAACCAGCTAATGAATATCTTGCCGATTTACTCTATACGGAAAACAAGGCCACAGGAACTTAAAAATGGTTGCAACTAATCACTAAATGCCTTATAGGGGTTTGTCAGGTCTACTAAAATTTTAAGGTAACATCGCCAGTGGTTGTATGGACCGGAATGGATAATGCCAAATAAACGGGGAGCACGTCCAGGGCATGGGGAGCTACAGGTGTTACTCATTTAATTACTTGACGAGAGCGGGGTCACATGATAAACTGAAAACAACTTTTGTTAATCGCGCCCGTTGACATTTTTGTCTTTTTTGTCACTTGCACTGTGAACACGCATTAGACATGATTTATGTAACCCTCGTGATTCATCAGACGAGTACATTTTATGTCCTCCAATTTTTCACACATTTTCTAAGACCACCGTCTTCCATTGACTTTTTTCTCATTTCCGGTCCTCAAAACCACTCGCATTTTTTTCTGCAAACATTTTAAAATAAACCCGACGAACCCGAATAATTCATTAAGCGGTTATTTTGAAGCCATTTCTTTTGCTATGTGTATGTATTCCATCTGGAGTTCAAACGGCAAGTTATCGTTTCCGCAGTTCCGGTAATTCGCTATACATGTATTTAAGGAACGTGACATCAAATCAAACATGTTTTTCACCCTCTTGGATTCTGGGGAATAACCATCTGTATGAAAACCATAACTTTGACATTTATTACGTCATGAGTGGTCAAAGGATACAGTCTATAATTTGGAAATCAATTTGTGATTTACCATTTTCGTTTTTTGGCAATGTTGCAATACGTTTGGCCAGTGTGTGTATTTGCTGTTTATAGGGCATATTTTAAAATTATTAGATTTGGCTTCCAGTTTGAATTGGTATGACTCCCTGTTACCGGGCCAAGCACTTGTTCATTGGGTCCTGTAGTATCTCTAGTAACTCCATTTTTATAATATAGGGTATAGCTACTGTATCATTTATGGCGACGTCGTCTTGGATTTCTCAAAATGCCCAAGGATGCCCAGGTGGCACCCGGCAGATTTTATTCTCCTACACCCCTAATCTATCAGTTTCAGCAAAAACATTGTGTATATACTCAACTTTACGATCAGGCCATCCTCTCCGACGATATGCTCAACTCTCATAGAATTGACCTAGAGATAACATCACTTGAGACTAATGTTGGATAATTAGGAACATCCTATATAGTACAGAAATCCCCCTGCCAGACAATGTTCTGCTCTAAGGGCCCGGCAACCCCAAAAAGGGCCCCAAATGTTGTCCCAGATCAAACATTAGAGGTACCACATGAAAGCCAATTTAAATGAATAGTACATCTACAGATCACAAAAAAAATAATGGCCCTCCCAGCGCTCGCGACCTTTCCTGCCAGTTGCTTAATCTGAAGCCTTGGAATGTCGCTTTCTTACCCGGTTCAGAGTTCAAGAATTCAATTGTGAATAACATCACATTCCTCTTCAAAAGATGGAATGTAACTGCGACGACAGCCACGTGGAGGGTTTTCTTTGCTATCTTAATAAGAGTTTAATAGTGCTGATAGAATTTCCAGGTTGGAGGAGGTTGGGTCGGGGGTCGGCACGGCTGAATCCCCGATTCTCAAATTGGTCGCAGCCTGCCTTGCGGAAGGATCGCCCATTTATTGGCCTTTTACTGTTGGTACAGACTTAGCAAGGCTGCCCTGAGCGATCAGTGATGGGCTATATTGAGCCTTCGGACAAGCGTCCAGACCGTACGGTGGAACCGAATGGCTCCAATATTTACAAATGCAAGATCGGATTTGAGGTTGTGTTCCCCTTAAAAACTGTCTGGTTGCTTTGGTCATACCGAGTGTGCACCAGAATTGGAAGCCCGTTTCTTAGGATGGACCGTCAGGGTTAGTTTCCTGTCCCCAGCCTGTTTGCTATGGCCTGTTAGAAAGTGGCGTGGTCTAGCGGTTAGCAAGCTTACCTCTGGGGCAAAGGGTCCTCTGGATCGAATCTCAGTGGGACCACTTGCTGGATTTAATTCGGGAACTTCATTTGGATTTGATTTGTATAACGATAGTAGATTAAAATCCTGATGCACTTTTTTCCAATGGTTCATTTGAAATGGCAATGAACATGAAAAGCTTGCACGACCCATCGGTGTGTGGTTTCGTGTAGTGGTTTGATATGTTGCATATGGGCGCTGTTTTAGCTGCTGCCTCCAATTTGCATTGTTCTGTCTAGGAATTATTAAGTTGTAAAGTCCTCTACAATTTGGCCTACAGGACACGATTTTAGATTAAAAATAAAACTTGATAATTTTATTATTATATTATTGAACACCAGCGTAGATGCAAGGTGCAATAAATAGCAGAGAATGTGTTTGGATCCGGGAATTGGGTGGCTTGTAACATCCATGACGTGGACATCTACAGTTTGGATCGTTGCCCCATTCCCGGGTGGAGTCTGCAGATAGGTTGCATATGTTTGCATTGAGATTTATTTCTACCAATGTGGCAATCCCATGGATCTCGGGTGTGCAGCTAGAGTATAGCCGCGAAATTTCCAAGATGGAACTCGTGTGTCTCTTGGAGGAGAATTCGTGTGAAGATGTTCAATGATGTTGATCTTTACCCTGTTTTGTTGTAATGCCTTCCACACTTCGTTTGAAGCACAGAAGTGCCATCTAGCTGGCTGACATCCGTTATGCCTGCCCTTATAAGAGTACGTGTTCCAGAGTGAATATCAGGTTTGCCCTCTACGGGGCATGATGAGTACAGGGCAAGTCAAAAAGGCAACAGAAATGTTGCTTAGCCTCCGTTGATTATCATTCGCCTGATCGAAATCAGTTGCCGGGCTAACGCGAGGAGGTTGATAATCGTGATCCAATGGGATCCCTGAAATAGTTCTTGATATGTGATATTCGCTGCCTCTTTAAGTGTTCGGGGCAGCCCAGACCCCACCTCTGCGTGGTACCAGATGGATAGCCCAACGTTACCAGATATCCCAAACTTACCAGTGGTCGGTTTAAACGTGGCTGATGCTTGGAATGGATTGCTATCAGGCGCGACCGGTGTCATTTCAGCACGGGTTGACGCTTCATCCAAGAGCATAGATCATATATAGTAAAACCGGGAAATAGCTCATAACCGGCTCATGTCTGTTTATCTGGTGGCAGCCTGGCCAGGGAATCCCTCCGCTTCAGCCAGTTTGTCCCAGCTGCAACTTTTGGCAGCCATTGCACATTGGCAGTGACAAATAGTCTTATTATGATTGATAATAATTAATATGCAAATGTATCATGAATGTGCACTATCATTTAACTATGCTTCATTTTACATTAGAGATTTGGAAAAACGAACACACGCCCATCATTTTAACATCGTAATAAGTGAGAAAAGCTGCCGAATAATGGGTGTTTGCTAGCCCAGCTTTCCAACAATGGTCCTATGTGTATCTATGTGTACCCATTGGTCACTGATATTGGGGAAAAGAAAACGAGTTTTTTAACTAATTTCACACTGGGTTTTGTCTTTCCCCTTGACGTGGTTGCGAAAAATACAGCGTAGATAGGCATGCCGCACCATCTAATATAAACGTATTGTCGATCTAGGCTAATGTCACCTCCTGATGTCTTACCTTGGCAACATAATGCCAGATAATAAAGGAATAGGCCTTTAGGCTGTGCCTCTTTTCCTTTTTTCATCCTTTGTGCTCAATATATATATATATATAACATATTCCTGGACCTATCCTGAAAAATCAGCTTGTTATGAGCTATATCCAGGTTATAACTAATGCTCTTGGCCTACTTGAGCTTACCAACGACACCCTGACTGTGGTCTAGGCGATTTCCAGTGGCTTCTTGAGCTTGGATGCGATGGGATGGGCGAAAATCTCAAAGAGTGTGTTACTGGTCATAATTTCACAATTAGTGGTTTATCAGAAACCCACTTTAGGGATTAATCACCAGATTACTTTAATCTGCCTGATTATAATTTTGAGTTTACAATAGAATAACTTGAAAAAGGTGGTGACCGTGTTGGTATGTATATACTCCTAATACAGTTAAATACAAAGTGAGAAACTTGGTGTCAAGTAACTAAACAAATTGGGGAACAAACAAAACATTCCAAAAAAACACGCTAAGGGAACATTTTCAAAGTTTTTTGAAAGAGTAATCTTCACTATATTTTTACTCAACATAAGCTCCGATTTGGATCAAATTCGAAATTTATGTTCTTGATTTGAAAGGATGATCAACAAGAATGGTTCTTTAACTAACTGCCTGTACATTTTTGTACAAAGTTTTTGTAAGTCAACAGATACGAGTGGTTTTTAGATCACTAGTGCAAATCTAATTAATATTCAAAATCCACGTTGACTGTGCATACGGGAAACGTAAAATAAAGGCCTTTCCAGACCTCTGTGGCCTGCCTGGGCAAAACGTTTGTTTTTCAAAAATAAAACAACAATAAATATAGGTCATAGCCTTAAATGGGATATAATTACATTCACGGCAAACTTAAAAGTTAGCCTACAAATACCTGAATGTCTTTAGCCTTTTATTAATGTCCCTATCTGTTTTGGGGTATGTTATTTTTATGTGTAAAATATATCTCTATTCTTCCATTGACCTAGACTATCATTTACGAGCAAATTGAAGAAAAATAATATTTCTGAAAATGTGCCAGTGCCGCTTTAAGTAATCAATGTTTCTATGCTATAGTATTACAATTCAAATGGGCCACAAACACCTCATAAACACCGTTAAACGTCTTTTCAAAACATTTAAACATGAATATGAACGTAAAACATTTGTGTGATGTGAAAAATAGTGGTTGTGCACTTGATCAGTTTGCCAACACCAATTAATTACGGCAGTATTCTTCCCAATGAAAAGACAGTGAAAACTTATTTTCTTTATTGTTAGTTTTCTGATGATAGAAGTTTCCCTAAATTTACACTTGATTGCTTGTATAACGAGAGAGAATTTTCCCGAGTTTCATAAGAGAAGTGTCAAAAATAGAAAAAAAAATGCTACCACATGACATCAAATATGCAATCTCAAACAGTTTCGAATTTAATACCTTCATGTAGGTGCTTTAGATTTGACTAGACTCAACCCATCGTGTCACCAGAGGAAAAGGTTTGGACAGCGTCGATTAGTTGGAACAGGAGACTTGAATGAGCTTTGACCCCATGCCAACCACCATTGATGTTACATTACTGCAGCAATAAGGGGCGTTATCTGTCTTCTATAGGCTGGGATATAGCCAATTTGGTCTTATTTGTAGCATTTTTTGGTAAAATTGCCCCTTTGATCATCTTAATGACCTTTGACCCGATATAAAAAACCAATCAGGTACACCGGGAAAATACATTGTTCCAGTGCAAATAAGAAATTCTACAATGCTCGGATCTGGAGATAAAAATTCTTGAAGTTATTTAGCTTAAAACCGGAAATGACCTGTAAATGACCTTTGACCCCCAAATAAAAATACCTTGCATACATCGGGTAACATTAATGCATATTTAAAGGTTATGTCAATCTACTATGTTTACATTTTGAGATAAAAAAATTAAATATTTTTGAATAATTTTGGTTTTAGACCAGAAGGGGCTGCTTAATAACCTTTGATCCCAAAGCTATGGACAACCCAAGACACTGGTTGCTAACAATGCATGTGCGTTAACGACGTCACTCTTTGTAATTTGTAAGGACAGCGATTTTTGAATATTTTTCAAAATTTTTGCCTTTCAGACCAGAAATTACCCCTTTTAATGACCTTTGACTCCTTATCCCTGAACACCCTATATGAGGCATGGGTCAGTGGTTCTCTGATAAAGTTTGGTTGATATCGGCGTAATCATGTAGAAGATATGTTTGACAATTAAATTACATATTTGACGCCTGTGGCCAGGTCAAAGATCAGACAGGGGTCAAAGTCATATGATATGAATGGGATGACTCAGCAGTCATTTTGTGAAATCTGGTCAGAATGCGTCAAACCATGACTGAGCTAGACGCAGTTGAATTGTTGCCAGAAGAAGAAGAAGAAATGCCGTCTTGTAAAAATATTTTGCCCGATTCATCTGTTTCATGAACGAACTAAATCTGGCCTTTCATGTTACATCATTTTAAAATAGGGAGTGCAGAGAGTTTTGTGTTTCCAAAACTATGGAAAAACCTGAAGACCCTGGTTGGTAATAATACATGTGCCCTAACGACGTCACTCTGCTATGTAATTTGTAAGGACAGAATATTTGAATATTTTTCACAATTTCTGGCTTTCAGATCGGAAATGACCCCCTTAATGACCTTTGACTCCTTATCCCTGAACACCCTATATGATGTATTGGTAAGTGGTTTCTCTGAAAAAAGTTTGGTTGATATCGGCGTAATCTTGTAGAAGATATTTTTAAAAATTAAATTCCATAATTGTTGCTTGTGGCCTCGTAAAAGGTCAGAGAGGAGTCACATGACATGAATGGGATGACTTAGCGGTCATTTGGTGTAAGTCTGGTAAGAATACGTCAATTCATGACTGAGCTACAGGCAGTTGAATTGTTGCCAGAAAAAAAAAGAACTAGTCATGCCTAAGACATGACAACAAGACGGCCTAATTGAGAATGGGGTCCCCCTTGATGACCCCTTAAGGTGACTTGACCTTTGACTCCTGTTACTTGCCCAATATGTCACAAATGTCAATGTATTTTACCTGCTAAAAACGTTACGAGGAACATTATTATTGAGTTTAAACTCAAAGCATGTCATGGATCTGACCTTTTCACCCCTATAACGTGACCCCTGGGTCACGGATGGGGTCAACTGTATTTCTGTCACGTGGATTATTCCTGATAAATTTCAGCTCAATCGGAACTTGTTTGTAGATTTTGACCTTTGACCTTGAACTTTGATCTTTGTGGTCGAGACTATCATAGACCTTCCTTACCATTAATGTTACATCACTGTAGAGACAACGGGCTTTATCTATCTTCTATAGGCCGAGATATAGCCAATTTGGTCCTTTTTGCAGCATTTTTGGCATAATTGACCCTTTGACCCCCTTACTGAGATTTGACCCTATATAAAAAAAATCATGTTCACCGGGAAAATGCATTGTTCCAGTGCAAATAAAAAATATATATAATAAAAATACCATTGACATTAATACATATCTGAAGGTTATGCCACTCTACGATGTTTACATTTCGAGATTAAAAAATGTTTTTTAATATTTTAGTTTTTTGACCGGAAGTAATCCCTTAATGTGATCCGAAACTGAGGACAACCCAAAAACCTTGGTTGGTAACAATGCATGTGCTCTAACGGCGTCACACTGCTATATATATAATTTGTAAGAACAGCGATTTTTTGAATATTTTTCTCAATTGTTTTGCTTTCATACCGGAAGTGACCCCTTAATAACACCTGTGGCCAGGTCAAAGGTCAGACAGGGGTCAAATTCATGTGACATAAATGGGACGACTAAGCAGTCATTTGTTGTAAGTCTGGTCAGAATACGTCAAACCATGACTGAGCTAGACGCAGTTGAATTGTTGCCAGAAGAAGAAGAAATGCCGTCTTGTAAAAATATTTGGCCCGATTCACCTGTTCCATGAACGAACTAAATCTGGCCTTTCATGTTACATCATTTTTAAATAGGGAGTGCAGAGAGTTTTGTGTTCTTCGTATCCAAAACACGGACGCTCAAAAGTCAGTAACATTGAACTCGTCTGTTACATTGAATACTATTTAAGCAAATACAATTAGTCAGAATGTTTTGAGTTAATGTAGCTACAATGCGCTTACGTTGACTTGAATTTATTAAAGGGATTAGCAGCGATAATGCGGAGAATCGAAAAAGTGTGGAAATGCATGTTTTTAACTTATAAATCAGGGATAAGTGTATACAATTGCATATAACTGCTCTAATGTAGGAGAAAACCACCAAATAGTGAAAAAATGAAGAATTTGAGGAAATTTGTCATACCATCTCCTGCAAATAGACATACAGCGACAGCGTCTTAAAATCTTTACTAAGCAGCTGATTGTGGTTTACACCAGTACACAATAAACAAAGATCAATAATGTTTGTGTTTGAGGTCAAACTGTATTGATCAGGGTGCAAAATATCACGCTGAAAATCTGTGATATTCACCGGGAAAGGCTTTTTTATCTCAACTCGGAATGTTGATAAGCGCGTATAGAAATTACAGAATCAGATAAAAGTACTGCTAGGGTTGGGCATAAATGGATATTTTTTTCTAATTTCTTTCAAAACGAGTGGATGCTTAGGCCATTTTGGTTGCCAAAAACAAAGCAGGAAAGCTTTTTGGCCTAAGATGAATTTTTAGGGCGGTAAAATGACTTTTAAATTTGCTTACATGAAATCAATAGGATATTTTTCTATTTCAGAAAAACCAAAAAAAACCGTACTATCTTAGTCATTGATTTTGACTAGAATGCTCAAAAGGTGCATTTTAATAACCAGCTAAACACTTTTCAAGAAAAATTAAACAAAGTTCATTCTCAATGGCAGAAAAACTATTTTACAAAATTCATTTCAATTAAGGCAAGCAATACAAAGAATAACCAAAACATGACCCAGATCTTCTGGGTTACTGGATGTTGAAAGACAGTGTATGTTGTAAGGTCAAGCCTTTATAACATGTCAATACTTGCCAATTGTACTGGAGTGTTCATACCAACAAGTGCTGCTAGATTAACCTAACAACAGACAATTTGCAAGCGACTGTACGATTGTGATTGAAGGGCATTGTCTGTTGTAAGGTCAAGCCTGTACAACCAGTTACATAACATGCCAGTGCCATGCCAATGCCACATGCCAGGGGTTTTCATTCAACTGTGATGCTATATTAAAGCAAAGACAGAGATAGAAGGCAACTTCTTGTAAGTAAAGAGGTTTGGTTTTAGTGGCTATGATAATTCAGCCATTAGGTGAAAATGATTGCCAGTTTTGAAAAAAAAGATCGTCACGTGCCCCAACCCTAGTACTGCCTGTCTTTAATACACTGGATTTCAAGCCAACCACTTGAGGTAGGTTATGTTCGCATATCCAAACAAAAATATAAAAATATAATTTTGATGATTTTTTCGATGTTGTTTTTCGGATTAGTAAATTGTTGCTAATCCCTTTAAGCAGAGAATTGGTTTTTCTCTGCTATCGCCATACATGTTTCAATAGATTTAGCGGGAATTTTAATTTCCACCTACTTGCACATCCCCCTCATTCAATGCCCATACTGCATATTCTGTTTGTTTGCCTGTTTGTAAATCAATGAGTGTTAGTCTATTGTAGTTGAAATACCAATGTTTATGTTTCTTTTTTCGTAAGGACCAAATAATACTAACGGGGGGGTTTTCGGTTCTGTCGTGTTCTAGCGGTTCATTTAATCCGCCCAATCTTCGAATCCTTTATCCGATATTACGTTAATTTCAGCAACAACTCAATGAATATTGAAACGGCGCGGAAAGGACGGGCAGAACCGGAACGCCCAGTCAGTGAGTATTCAATTCGTCCTAATATTGTTTTCAAGGGAAGTAGCGTTCTGTTCTATTGGCCTCCTGTTTCTCCATATCGTTTTTGTTTATTTGTGTTCTTTTGTATCTTGTATTATTTTATTATATGGAAATAAATGATGAGATAATTAGGGTTGCTGTCTGAGGCAGTGCAAAAAAGATTGCAAGTGAGGTTTTATTGGTACCCAACGATGCTGTGAAATAGTTGTACTTTTGGGTCAGAAAAATAATTAGTGTGGAAAATGAAGAGCCAGGATTTTCACGTAGTCAAGCGACAGTCCCTATCACGATTACTTCAAAAGCCATCTACTGAAACCATGACTATTTGAAAACAAGGTATCCCGACATAGGTTTCGTCGTGACTTCAACAGGATGAAAAATAATATACCTCTTGCACAAACTGCTGTTTGTTGACGATCAATGGCGGATTTGTGTCTCAAATTATTTGAGGCCTCTAGATATTACTCGGTTTATCTTCCTCCTTGGCTCATGTGCCACCTCCTACTTTACAAACATGGGATGTGTATGCTGGTGAACTTCAAAAAATTAACCATCTAAGCTAAGCTAAAGGTCCAGATGGGATCTCCACCTAGAATAATAAAAGAATGTTATATGAATTTAATAGCTGTGGTTGTACCAATACCGAAGACGCCCCCTCCAAGGGATGAAAAATTTACGCGCTATCTCAATTACTGATTGCCTTGCGAAAGTCAGTGAGAGTGTTATGTGTTACAAATCGGGTGCTTGAAAAGACATTATGAGAGGATTGACACAGAACAGTTTGGTATATCAAAGGTGTATCAACTTATCAGGACCTTGTTTTTTTCTTCAGTCGGTGCTGATTTAATAATAATATTGGTACAGTGGTTATCACGGAATCTCCAAAGCGTTCGATATGGTCGATCATACTCTCATTGGATTGAGAAGTTTATCGTTGGGAGACCGGGAAGGGGGGGGGGGCACATTGTACCAGAGGCTGTGTGATTTCAGGAATGAACGTATGCAGTGGGGCCGATATAACCAATCGCCTTTCTGTGTACAGTTATAAAGTTCTCAAATGGTGGTTCCAAAAGCCGGGTACTAAAGTTAGTCCAATAGAATTTCAAGTTATAAAAATGATGATGCACTGACATTGGTTATAAAATTAATGCTGTAATATGGTCCAGTGACTTCACATTGCTGAGAGAAAACGATGTCATCCTCAGTCTAGCAAGGGATGAGTAGGGTTTTGGCGACTTTCACGTGGACCGATGACAACCGATTAAAGTTTGAATCTCAGGAAGTGCAGGGCCCTCCAAATGTGTTTCAAAAGACACGAACCCCAGTAACAATGAACAAATTTAATGCTAAATTTCTTGCTATTTGGATTCAAAACAACCTGAAATGGGACCAACATCTCTGCAATTGTTACAAAGACTAATCAATGGTTATACATACTGCGCAGTGTTAAAAAAGGTTTGGTTTTAATAATCAGGAAATGGTCATAAAGGGTATGAAGGACCACGTAGCGTACTGTGACATGGTTGGCAATCCTCACAACGCTGGGCCAGTCAAAAAAACCTTGAGCAGCTGCAGAGAAGAGCATGCAGGATAATCGTCGGCCACAAATTTAAATCTGAGATGAGGGTTGACATCAGTATTTACAAACACAAGTTGCACCTGGGCTACTGACATGTTAGTGGTGCAAAGAACAAAGAATTGCCCCACCATACATACATTGAAATAGGCCTTAGCCTTATGCTTTGTGCCGGCGGTCCGGAGGAAAGTTGTGGTAGTATGTGTCACGACTGCGAAAGATATTATCTAAATTAACGATTAACGTTAGAGATTACGTTATCAGTCCGTCATACGAATGCATGCAACTAAAAACTAAATCTCAAATATATCCGGAAAAAGAAGGTTCTATGGAGATTTTTGCATCAGAGGGGTCCGTAACTATGTTTTGTTTTGAATATGTATGTAATTGGTGTGTGAATCTATAGAACCTAGGCGAGAAAATTGAACGTTTTGTCGGGTCTACTTCGGTGGCTCGCAAACACGGAAAAGTGAACCACGCAATGCGCTACGGGCCGCACCTGTTTCCCACAATGTCTTTCGGTAGTATTCCAGTCTTGAGAATTTTTAAACGCTTGTTTCAATTTAAGCCACTTTATTTTTTCAATTTTAGAAACAGGATATTCGTAATTGAGGGACCGCCGTAGCTTGTGCTTGCCCGGCGTGGCGTCACATGTCACCTCATCTATACTGATGCACTGGAAGTTTGTGAGATTGAATATCTCCATTGTTTGAGATTTGCCAAAGGGCTTTAAATAATATAATAAACCAAAAGGGGATACTTTCTCTGTCAGGGGTAAGGTTCGATTCCTGGCAATTTGAGTTGCGCTAATAAATTGTAGAAGCTTTTTAGCAGAACCTCGCGTTTCCAAAAGAGCTCCATTGCCTTTTTTGTAATTATTAATTGAAACAAATTTTTAACATAAAAAAACTATCAGTCAGGGGTATTGGTCATTCCGGAATTTGAGTGTCGCTAATAATTATACAGATTTTTAGCAGAACTCGCGTTTCAAGAACGAGCTCCATTCCTTTTTTGTGAATTTATTAATGAACAATTTTAAAATAAAAATTATCTGGCTGCCCAGGATTTTGTCTTGCAAGCATTAGGATCCGTAACCTGTTTTTTAGTGATATAATTGTTTTTAAGTTATTTTTATTGCGTTCACCTAGTACTTTTTGGGTATTTTGGGGGAAACTTTGCATGTGCAATATTTACTTATATGGTACTATTCTCATGCTTATACGTATTGGTTATGTAAATAATTGTTAATTTTAAATATTTGTCATTTGAATGTATATTACTATAGGCCAGTATCCAAAAGGTGTTTAGCGCGCTTTTAAGCTAGCGAACGTTTATATGTGATGATTAAAACCGTATCAATTAAGTAGACGCAATTCCAGAAAGGATTTTAAAATAAGTAAACCGCAATTTAACTACAGCAAAATGCATCGAAATTAAAACTAGGTACGGGGCTAGTTTAAGAAGTGGTTTTAGTGTGTGTTTCCTTCAAGGCACGGCCCATGGCCAATGTCCCAATTGACACAGCAATGGTGCAGATCGTTTTCGCCGTGTTGATGCATCACCTTAAAGCTACGGAAAGCCATGAGAACTTTGGGCGCGCAACCATTAAAACACAATAGGGCCTTTTATATACTCAGTACCGTCTTGAAATACGACGAGGTACTCGTGTTAAGCTTAGGTTTAAGCAAGACAAAAGAGTGTGAAAATATGAAACGCCGTCTTGCTTAAACGGAATTTTATTACGGCGTTTAAGCTAAAATCGCGTTTAGCTAACCAAGTTTCTGTGAATACGGGCCATAATGTTAATATTGTAAAAATTCTCATTTTTTTTTTTTTTTTTTTAATTTTTTAGTTTAAATATTTAAAATAGGATACACAGCTAATATCATAGGGTCACCTAAGATATCTATTTTTCATATTGATGGCTATCCTCGGCCCGACATAATGGCCCATATTCCAGAAACTTGTTTAGCTCAACACGCAATTTTATCTAAAATCGCTGGTATTTAAAATTGCGTTTTGCAAAAACGCGTTTAAATATTTTTAACCATTGCTTACTTAACGGTGAACGTTAAACACAAGTAACATCGTGGTGACAAGAAAAGACGAACTTGAGTGTATAAAAGGCCCGTATTGTGTTTTAATGGTTGGATGCGCACAAAGTCTATCATGGCTTTCCGTAGCGTTTAAGTGCTACATGAATGGACGAGAATGATAGGCACCATTGCCTGTTGTCAACACTGGGGACAGTGCAATTGAGCCCGTGCACTTTACGGAACACACACTTAAAACACTTCTTAAACTAGCCCCGTCTAGTGTAAATTTCGAACGCATGTTGGAGCCGAAGTTAAAAATTACGTTTAACTTTAAAATCATTTCTGGAATTGCGTTTACTTAAGCGATACGTTTATCTCAAATCTGAACGTTCGTTAGCGATAAAACGCGTTTTTAAAAAAACCTTTTTGGAATTACAGGCCAATGACTTCCTATTACCTTCAGAGCGGTAGTTTGCCTGCCCCGCCCCCGTGGTGTCTCCAAAATTCTCGTTCTGGACGACCTGAAAAAAAAGACACACTGATTAAGCTATGCTCACAACAAACAAACAAAAACGGGGCTATCTACATGGGCACTACGGCGGTACGAGTTAAGTACGTCTACCCTGTTTCTAAACTAAAAATAAATTGAAACCAGCGTTTGAAAATTCTCAAGACTGGAATAATACCGAAATGCATTGGGGGAAAAATGGATGCGGCCGTCGCGATGCGTGTTACTTTTCCGTGTTTGCGAGCACCGAAGGAACCAGACAAAAACGTTCAATTTTCTCGCTAGGTCTATAGGTTCAGACCAAGAACGGCTACATATTAAAACAAAAATAGTAAGGACCTTGATGCTAAAATCTCCATAGAACCCCTTCGTTTCCGGAGATTTATTTGAAGAATAGTTTAATTTGCATGCATTCAGCTATGACGGACTGAGAAAGTTAATCTCTCGCGCAGTACTATATTTAGATATAATATTTTTCGGAGTCTGGACACAGACTACACACTTTCGGACCGCCGTAATGAGAACCCGATGCGCATCCGAGGATTAATGTCGCACGCGTGGTATGTACACAGGCGTAGCGTTTAACTTTTAGCGCGGTTTCTATCGCGTCGTGCAGTGCCACCCTTAAACTGCACGATTCCGATACGCGCCTGCATACATGCAATTACGCGATAGATTTATTTTAAAATGACGAAACAATCCACACGTGAAAATGTGCATCGTGTAGACAGTCCAACGCTACGTCAGCACGGTGACTTGCCATTTGGTCTAATCCAATTGTCTAATGGCCATTTTGTCTAACTCCAATTGGTCTAATTACCATTTCGTCCAATCACCATTTAGGCTAAAACCCAGTTAGTATAATAGACAGTAGTATAATATTCATCGGGCTAACTATATCGCTCTAATTCCATAATCTCTATAACGCAGTGGTCTGATGCAAGTTCTAATACCATCTGGTAATATGCCATTCTGGTCTTCTCATATCCATTATGGTCTAAGATCCATTGGATCTAATAAAACCCATTTGGTCTAATATCATTGGTTCTAAAAACCGTTTGGTCTAATAGCCATTTGTCTAAATATCCATTTGGTCTAAAACCCATTTGGTCTAATAATCCATTTGAGTCTAAAACCCATTTGGTATAATATCCATTTGGTCTAATATCCATTGGTCTAAAACCCATTTGGTCTAATATCCATTTGGTCTTAATTTCATCTAGTCTAATATTCATTTGGTCTAATTAACCATTTGGTCTATGCCATTTGGTCTAATATCCATTGGTCTAATGTTCATATGGTCTAATATCCATTTGGTCTAATATTTATAGCCGTGAGAGTTTATGGCTTGATTCAGATCATACAATTTTTTTTTTGGAAAGAACGAAGAAAAAAGTAAGAAAAGAGGAGAACAAAAAATAAGTGCATTATGACCGTGTTTTTAAAGCATGATTCAATAATAAAATAATTAAAGAGTTCTTATTTCAATGCGGACACCCACAGCCATACAGTAAGTATGGTCAGAGTATGGACATTCCTTTTATTAAATGATAGGCTTGGGAAATGACTCATTTGTCATCGAACGTTGCGTACGTTCCATGTCAGTTTGTGGTTCTTTCTTTGGTTGCATATTCTTGTATGAAAAAAAATGGTGTGCATTCTGCTTTCGTTTAGTTTGTATTAATCTGTTCCCTACATTATGTTAGTATACTTGGCTCCTCTTGTATCATTTTGATCTTGGTGTGTTTTGTATGGTACCGTGACCGTATCTCTTTTTTTTTTTTTCTTTTTTTTTTTTTTATTGAATGCACCTCTTTGCGGGACTCCCAGAGAACACAATGCAAAAAAAATGGGACAAATGTGAAATTCACACGTCTAATGTAAAATGGTCGTAACTTTAACAGGGCGAGTAGAAAAAAATGGCCCCATCTTATATCTTTTAGAAGAAGGTATCTATATCTATCTCCTGGAAAGGAATGAAGGAATAATGGAAGAGGGGAAAGAGAAAAAGGTGGAAACTTGTGTGTCTCGAACCACTAACTCCCGTGACCTGTGGATATCACGCACGGACGGTGTGCCAGCGATTCGTGCCCGTATGTGTGTCGTTCAATGACGTCATCCCCGCCACATGCACACCCTCTATCCAGGACTTTTTTCTCACTCAGTGCATTGGTGTTTTTGTGTTTTGGTGGCTTAGGGTTAGTGTGTGGCAAAAAAATTGAAACGCCCTTTAAAAAGTTTCGTGGATCGCTAATATTTGGTCTACAAATAAGATACAAACTCTATACATTTTATACCTCAACATGTATATCAAGCTGTTTCGTCAGTGAGTGCAACACAGCGTAAAACTGACATTTTTGGCGAAATGAGTTTTGAGTTATTTATATAATATGAAAAAGTAGCATTACGCTAATCTACCATATACGCAACCGTGAAGCAAAAAGTCAGCGTAAAGTTACCTTGTCTGGAACAATGTGATAACCCTTCTACCTAGGAGTTACTTTGACCCGCACTCTCTCTTATAAGACCACACGAGAAGACGAAGAGTAAAGTATGTTCCGCCGAAGAACATTGAACAAAACTCACTGGCACAAGATGGGCGCTCGCCCACCATACCCTAAGATCGCGGCACTTGCCTGTGCTACTCATACGTGCAGAGTATGCCTGCCTGTATGGGAAAAGATCACCCATGCCAAGAGCGTGATTACAGAGTAAATGCATCCTGACGGTTATCACCGGATGCATCGTCCAACACCAACGGAAAAACTTGTACATCCTTAGGCAGGAATTGCTCCACCAGACATCCGTCGTAGCGTACCACGAACATCCTATCGGTATGATACTGGTGAGCATCTCTCACATGGAGCTGACTCTTAATGGGCTGAATGGCGATGACTAAACAGATTGAGAACCAGAAAGGGCCGATCTAAGGGGTCCTTGCAGAAGTGGGGGGCTATCTGGAAGCAGATCAGGCTACACCTGTGGTTGTGGAACAGCACCACAGACAATGGAACACCCCTTGGCCTGCCGTGCTGGAAGCACCCAGCAAAAACAAGGCCCTTGCGGAATCCATTGAAGCAGCCAGACGTTGTACCCATCTTGGCTGGATCATATTTGAGAACCACAGTGTATTGGGACACGATAAGAAGAATGCGCTTTATGTGATACATTTCAGGTGACAGGCTCAATAATATTGCCGAGTTGGTATAGTCCACTCAATCTATGAACAATATAGGTTACACCTGGACAATTGCTACAGGAAGGTTTTTTGGGCTGTACAAGTAGTAAAAAACTCGCCCAAACCACATATCAAAAAGTAGAAAACGGGAAGCCTGGCAAGGACATGCTAATTTGCATTATATTAAGTGCACGTATTTGCCCTATTTCGACCAAAGTGTGAGATCATCATGCATGTTAGGGAAAAATTTCAAATTCTGTTAGATTTGAAACATGTTATTAATGCATCAAGCCGTGCAAAATGTGTAGACTTGCCAATGATATATTGAAAAGTGAGAACATGAGGGTCATTATTCAGATGCAGCGCAGTTTCACACAAAATTAATTTTGCATTACATGATTTGTCAGGACTACATTCGATGGGGAGATCTTTATTTAGCAATTATATTAAGATAGTATTATTCAAACACATTGGGTAAATTAGATAACAAAAACATGTAGATAGTGCGGGGGAGGGCCTGAAGTGATGGTTATATTGAGCCCAGCCAGGTGAAAAGTAGGGGCCATCCAGATCAAATATACCAAAAAAAATAGATCATTCGTACACAAGCTCAATAAAATGGGGTCATCCAGTAGAAACTTTAAGGGGGTGCCAGATGAGGTAACAAATAGGAAGTACATCTATTACAGAGTTCAAATTGCCACGAAATTAAAATTGCTGCCATGAAATTATAAATTTTGTTTCAAATGTTTGCGCGCATCTTGCAAATGTTGGAAAAAAGTGGATAGCAGGAAAGAAGAAAATGGTAATAGCCCGGGATACGGAGGACAGCAGCACAAAAAGGGTTACTTAACTGTAATGGGTACAGGCCAGTTTGCAAAAAGGGTCTATCCCGAGGCACACCCTGCGTAACCGTAGGCCTATGCATTTTAAAAAAAAAAAACTATCCACCGCCACCACAGATTTCCCAGTCCATAATCGTACATCCCCTGGCGATTACAAAGCTAAGCATGGACCTGAAGACTCGCTGTTTCACTTGAAACCAACGAGACCAACAGAATTGGTATGTACATGAGGATTCATGGACAATTTAACCTTATTGCCACAAAACCAGATTCCAAAAATAAGAGGAGATGTGGATACACCGTCACCCAAATGGAGACTGTCAGCTGGACACATTCTGAGTCAGAAAGAAGTAGATTAACAGAACCTACAAAACTTTTGAAGTTGTTACGTCTGATCATATAATTATCTCTTGGAGGGGCCAGATAAGTCTTCCTCCCAGAGATCACATGGAAACATTCGACTGTAGTAAGGTATAGTGGGAAATACAAAGCTTTGTGAGCAGTAAACTGTAGCAGCACATAACAAGTTCAACACTCTTGGTGACAAGCTTGAAGACAAAAAACGCCAGTACAGTATTATGATATCATCACAACAGAACAAACACAGAAATAATGCACTGAGATGCTACCTAGGAGGAAGAAGACGGACTACTGCCTTTGCTTCAAACGACAAAGTCTACAAAGTTAAAGAAGAAACTAAAGAAACATTTACTAAAGAACACCACCATACTAATCCATAGAAGTTCAAGCACGAAACGTGATGCTGCTAAGTCTGCACTTGATGATGCTTACACATGGTGCTTGGGGGGACATGTTAAGTCCAGGGCAGAAGTGCTTGACACCCTACATCTTGAAAACAACCATCCTGCTGCCTGGGAGGCCTTGGGTAGATGACTGGAAGAAGCTACCCCACTATAAGAATAAAGGTGAATAGCTTGGAGTGCCTTAACACAGGTTCAACACTTTAGCTATCTACTTGGCAAAACGGTAAGAAAACACCAACTTTGATAACCTTCTTCAATCAAAGATAGCAGACACCCTTTCCAAACATGTACCAAATTGCAGGCCTATGTAATTTTGGGGTTCACTATTTGGTTTCATCATTATTGGAGGTGGATAGGTCCAAGGTGATTAAGAACCTGTTTGTCCCAACCTTTCACTGGAATTCTTTTGGTTGCCAATATCTAATACGCTAATATTTTTATTAGTTAATCTTGTGCAATATTTTCTTGAATTTTTTTCTTTTTTGGTTTATTAATATTAATGTTATACTATGGTTTATAATAAAATAAAAAAATAAATACAGACTGACTTTCACTACAGGGGTTTCAGAACTGCCTGAAGCAATTGAACAATACAAAGACACCTGGTCCCATCATTCGATTTTGGCAGGATTAAAATTTTGGCGTAAAAACGGCAGCCATTTTGAAAAATTATCATCTCACTTCCACTTATGTAGCAATTACAAAATATTTTGCAACATAACAATTAAACATGTGGAATGAAACAAGAGTTCATATTTGTAAAAAAATAAACATTCCATAAAAAAGAGTTATATGTGGAATTCAGAACCAATATATAGTCAACAGATAGCATATAGGTTTTTATGCAATTAGCATGTCTTGCCATGCTTCATTTTTTCTACCTTTTGGATATGTTGTTTGGGAGGGTTGGTTAAAAGCAATACAGCAGAAAAACTTCGGTAGCAATTTGTCCAGGTCATATTGCAGATTGAGTGGGAATATAAGATAAATAGGGTCGATCTAGGTGTAGATACGACTTGTGCACTAAAAACTTGAAGTTCTGTGAGTGCAATAAAGCCGTAACTGGTAGATACGACTTGTTGCAGGACACGGGAAAACTATGTAAATACGAACAATTTTATTATTGTAAAAAGCGATGGTTTTTAAAAAAGGTTGTATAAGTAAAAAATCTCCCAAAAATATTTTGTGAAAGAGCAATGTATTTTTTACCACAATTATGCTTAATTTATGTATTTCAGAACAAAACAGGACACGGGAGTGTCACACTAGATCACTGCTAAACAACAGATCCTTTTTTGTTTTCTGTGTATGTGGGTAGTTTTCAGAATAATGATTTTTCTATGGTATATTTCACATATTCTTTTAATATTACGGAGACCCTAATGGGACATCGTAAAAAATATATTTTTCTTTCGCTAACTGTCCGAACTAAATTGTTCAAACGGATTAATAAGCCGTTCCAACGAATTACGAAATCGTTCAAACGGTTTAGTACTCCGTTCAAACGAATTACTAAATTGTTCAACCGAATTACTAAATTCGTTCAAAGGATTGTAATCCGTTTTCAAACGGTAAGTAATCCGTTCAAAGATTACTAATGTTCAAATGGTTTAGAATCCATTCAAACGAATTACTAAATTGTTCAAACGAATTAATAAATCGTTCAAAACGGGTGGGGGAATTAGTAATCCGTTTAAAACGGAAAAGTAATCCGTTCAAACGAATTAACTAAATCGTTCAAATGGATTGTAATCGTTCAAAAGAATTACTACTTCGTTCAAACGGATTAGTATCCGTTCAAACGGATTAGTAATCCGTTCAAAAAAAAACGATACTTAATTGTTCAAGAACGGATTAGTAATACTTTCAAACGAATTACTAATCGTGCAAATGATTAGTAATGACGACTTACCTGTCGAGTTAGGAATTGACGCACTTAATGACGAAGATATTGATGACTTACCTTACGTGTTCCACCATGTGGGGACATTGAAATGGGAATCAAGCTCAATGACAGGGGCAATGAGGTCAAGAACAGTGGACAGGAACAATGGGGACAATGGAGTCATGAAAACAAGGACAGGGATATATGGGGTCTGAACGGGGGACAAGGACCATGGGTTCCAAGAAGAAAGGGACAGGGGCATCAATGGGTTCAAACCGGGTGACAGGACAATGTGGTTAGACAGGGAGAAAAGGGACATGGGGTCAATCGTGTCCAAGAATGGGGACAGAGACAAGGGGTCAAGACCTGGGAACAAAAAATAGGATCACTACGGGGAGGAAAAATGGAGTCATGAAAATTGGGAAAAGGGAAAATGGGGCGAATGAACAATGGGGGTCAGGGCCAATTTGGTTAACGGTGTGTCATACATAAAGGGAAAGTGACAATTGATCAAAAACTATAGGGACAACGAGGGTCATGGGTCAAGATAATAAAGGGTAAAAGGGACAAAGTGTGTCAATAACAGTGGACGCGGGGGACAATGGGCTGAACAGCGGGACAATGACACAAGGGCAAAGGGTCATGATCAATGAAGGGCGGAGGATTATGTGTTCATGAACAGTGGGTCATAACATAGAGCAAGAACTGGACAGGGACAATGTGTCATGGACATGAGAGGACGGGGACCGATTGGGTCAATGAACAATGAGGACAGGGATAATGAGTAATGAACGGGGGACAGGGACACATGGGAAGGGAAAATAAGGTGTCAAGAACAAGGACAGTTGGGGTCATAAAAACAATGATGGCACGGACATGGGTATTGAGAACAATGGAGGACAGTATAATGAGTCTGAACGGTGGACAGGGGACAAATGGTCATGAATAGGGGGACATGAACAGGGGTACATGGACCGTGGGGCTCTGAACAAGGGGGAAGGGACATAGGGTAAAAAAGGTTCAAGAACTGGGGACGGGGAAAATGGGTCATGAACGGGGGACGACATACATCAGAAGAGGGGAAGGGACAGTGGGATCAAGAACAGGGGCAGAGACAATGGGGTAAAGAAGGGGACCGGACATGGGGGTCCAAAAGAGGGGACCGGGACCAACGGGTAAAGGACAGGGAACAGGGATAATGGGTTTATGGGGTCAAGAGTGGGGTGGACAATGGGATCCCTGCCCCTGTTCCCTGACCTCTGGACCCATTGTCCCTGTCCCCATTGTCCTGCTTTCCGTTCTTTCACCCCACTGCCCTGTCCCTTTCATTTCTTGACCCTATTGGCCCCATGATCCCTGTCACCCCAATGATCATAAACCTCATTCTTGTCCCCCTTTTCTTGACTCTACCCCCATTGGGCCTTGGGGTTCCCCGTTCATTGTTATTTACAACTTGACCCATTGTCCTGTCCCTATCATTGTTCTTTGACCCTTAACCCCATTTTTCATGTACCTAAATTGTTCATGACCCATTGTTCCTGGCCCCATTTCTTGACCCCATTGTCCCAACCTCCTAAGTTCTTGACCCCATTGTGTCTGTTCCCATTGTCCTGACCCTCATTGACCCCATTGTCCCTGTTTCCTCCAGTTCTTGACCTTTGTTGTACCCCATTTCCCTTCTCCCCATGTTTCATGACCCTATTGCCCCCTTTACCCCCCCAGTTTCTTGACTCCATTGTCCATGCCAACCTGTACTTGACCCTATTATCCTTGTCCCTCATTATTCCTGACCCCCTCTCCTGTCCCCATTGTTCATGACCCCCGTCCCTGTCCCCCCATTGTCTATCTTCTCCCCTGTTCATGACCCTTTTTAAATAAAGTTCTTGGCCTCATTGCCCCCATATTACCTGTCCGCATTTTTTGACACACCATTATCCTGTCCCCCGTTCTTTACCCCATTCAACCTGTCCCTCTGTTTCTTGACCTTCTTTTGACCCGTTTCCCTGCCCCCCCCTCGTCTTGATCCACTGTCCCCTGGTCTTGACCCCATTGTTCCTGTCCCTCCTTTACCCATTCTCCCTGCCCCGTTCATGACACCATTGTCCTGTCCCCATTGTTCATGACCCATTGTCCCCCGTCCCCCCCAATTCTTGACCCCAGTCTCCCCTGTCCCACCACTGTTCCTTACTTTACCACCCCGTTGTCTATCTCTCCTCTGTTCATGAACCCATTGGCCCTGTCCCTCAATGTTCATGACCCCATTTGTTCCTGTCTCCTCCCATTCTTGACCCATTTTACTCCCGTCCCCTCAATTCTTCAATCACATTGACCCACATTGTCCCTGTTCCCCAGTTTTCGACCCATTCCTGTCCCCCTTGTTCTTGAACCCATTGTCACTGTCTTCCCCCTTCTTGACCCATTTTCTCTGTCCCTCCTGTTCTTAACTCATTGTCCTGCTCCCCTCTCATTCTTGGACCCCATTGTCCTTGTTTTTCCCTTTTCTTGACCCATTGTCCCGGTCCCCCATTGTCATGACCTTCCTTCCCCAATTGTTCTTAAACCCATTGTACCTGTCCCACAGCTGTTTGACCGCATTGTCCATGTTCCCAGTTCTTGGCCTCATTGACCCCATGTTACCTGTCCGCAATTCTTGACCCCATTATCCAGTCCCCCCCTGTTCTTGACCCCATTGGCCCTGTCCCCATTGTCCCTGTTCTCAGTTATTGAACCCTATTTCTTTCTCTGTCCATCTATTAATGACCCCAATATCTCTTTCCCCTTGTTCTGACCCCCAGTGCCCGTCCCTTTCTTCTTGAACCCATTGTTCTTGTCCCCCGTTCATGACCCCAAATTATCCCTGTCCCTTGTTGTTCATGAACCCCCCATTGTCCCTGTTCCCTCTGTTCTTGACCTCTTGTCCATGTGCCATTGAGCTTGATCCCATGGTCCATGTCCCCCCACATGGAACACGTCCTGTAAAGTCATCAGGTAAGTCATCTGTCCTTGTTCTGACCTTCCTTCCCCCAATTGTGCTTAAACCATTGTAACCTGTCCCCGAGTTGTTGACGGCATTGTCCCTTGTCCCAGTTCTTGGCCTCATTGACCCATGTTACCAGGGTCCGCAATCTGACCCCACTAACCAGTCCCCACTGTTCTTGACCCCATTGGCCTGTCCCCATTGACCCCTGTTCCCAGTTCTTAACCAGATTTCTCTGTCCATCTGTTCTTGACCCCAATATCTCTTTCCAACTGTTCTTGACCCCCATTGCCTGCCCCCGGTTTCCATTCTTCTTGAAACCATTGTACCTTGTCCCCATTCAATGACCCCATATTCAATCTCTGTCCCCCTTGTTGTTTCATCTACCCCATTGTCCCTGTCCCGCCTGTTCTTGACCTCATTGTCCCCTGTCCCATTGATCTTGATCCATTGTCCATGTCCACCCCCATGGAACACTTCAGGGTAAGTCATGCAATTTATCTCGTCCCATTAAGTCGTCAATTTCCTAACTCGACATGTAAGTCGTCATTACATCCTTTGCACGATTTCGTATTCTTTTTGAACGGATACTACCGTTTTGAACTTTTTAGTAATTCTTTGAACGGATTAACTAATCCGTTTGAAAAACGATTTAGTAATTCGTTTGACGGATTACTTTATCCGTTTTGAACGATTTAGTAATTCGTTTTGAACATTTAGTAATTCCGTTTGACCGGATTACTTAGCCGTTTGAACGGATTACTAATTCGTTTAAAAAGGGATTAACTAATCGTTTTAAAACGGATTAGTAATTCGTTTGAAGATTACTAATCATCCGTTGAACGATTTAGTAATTCGTTTTGGAACGGATTACTAATCCGGTGAAACGAATTACTAATCCGTTTTGAAACGATTACTAATTCGTTTAAACGGATTGCTAATTCGTTTAAACGGATTACTAATTCGTTAAACGGATTAATAATTAGTTTGAACGGATTAACTATCCTTTTTGAACGATTTAAATATCGTTTGGACAATTTAGTAATTCGTTTGAACGGATTACTAATCCTTTTGAACGATTTATTATTTCGTTAGAAAGGATTTACTATCCCGTTTGAACGAGTTACTATAATGCGTTTGAACGGATTACTAATCCGTTTGGACGGATTAGTAATTCGTTTGAAACAGATTACTAACCGTTTTGAACGTTTAGAAATCTTTTGAACGGATTACTAATCCATTTGACCGATTTTGTAATTCGTTTGAACGATTATTAATCCGTTTTGAAACGAGTTAGTAATCTCGTTTGAACGGATTACAATACCCGTTTGAACGATTAGTAATTTGTTTGAATGGATTACAAATCCGTTTGAACGATTTAGTAATTCGTTTGAATGGATTACAAATCCGTTTGAACGATTTAGTAATTCGTTTGAACAAATTAAATTCTTTTTGAAAGTATTAAATTATGTTCTTGGGTATTTCATTTTGTGTGACACTCCTGCATGTAGGTTTTTTTTTCCTTGCTCACATGGGTGGACTAGTGCGTTACTTTTTCTTTTAATTGATACCTTGTCACAAAGCTCTTATAAGGCATAAAAATAGAAAAATCTATTTACTGTGTATGGAACACAAACCCTAGTTTACACTTCGTTGACACTCCTGACATCCAAGGTTTGCTGTTCTTTGACCCACCCTATACATAGAGTTGGGATAACAGACAAATTTTCATTGTTTTTTATCCATTTTGTCCATAGTTTGTGTTACTAGGAAACAGAACACTTCAAAATCAAGCGTTCCCCCTTTAATTACTATGGCTTACTATATATGAAAAACCCACATTTTTCCCTGACATTTTTTCAGGTTTCACACCCTGTTGTCTTTCAGGGGTCGTAATGCCCTACACGGTGTTTTTAAATTAATAACTCAATATTAAAGTCATAGCAGAGACTCCACTAAATGCCATAAAATCCACACACATGGTTTTTCAATACTGTCTTTTATGGTGCCTGCTTAAAAAACAAGTACTATTCCATGTCATCTTTAGGTGTGCACCTTCCTTACCTTTTTGAGGTGAAAATCGGCCACAATAATAAAATGATGGTACTGTGGCATAATTTTTTTTGGCACATAGCAAAAATTATTACACACATGTAGGAAAACACCAATGTAGCTGGTCTATCCTTATTTTTCACAACAGGCCATCGAAAACTTTACGATGCCATTATTCTGCTCTTACCATATATGTTCTTATCCCTCATCTTGCGGAGTGCCACCCCCTAGTGAACTTTCATCCGGTGCGCTAAAATTAATGGCAAACTTTAGTAAAAAGCTCCTCATCCTCCCGGTCGTTTAAAAAGAAAAAAATGTGAAGGTAGCAACATTCACCGGGGTGGTAATGCCTTCCAAAGTCCCAGGTTGGGGGGGGGGGGCGTTGCACCTATTATTTCAGAGTTTGCCTCTAAAAATCTTGTTTATGTAAAACTATAGTCAATTGCCTGCCATCATTTAGAACTTAAAACCACATGAAAATCAATCCAATTCCTACCTTTTTAATGACCCATTTGCCTATTTCTGTGAACATGTCATTTGCCGGCTCAAGACTTATCATGGCGTCAATGTGACTTCATAACTAGTTATGTTGGTACTTTTTGTATCAATTGAAAGTGGAGACCATAGTTACCCCTGGTATCAATCATCAGCATCGGTACTTTTACACACGATTCTCGAGGGGCATGGTTACCACCCTTCTTGGTAAAACGTGTTAAACAAATGGTTTGGTAAGAACAGGGTGAATGCACCAAAACGATTTCATAAAAAACAATATCACCTGGTTTCCTTTCCCCCAATTCCTGTAACAACAAACATCAGAATTTAAGAAAAATAGTTCTTGCCTCCAATGCATAATATGATTTCAAGTGCGACTTTCGAAAAAAAATCCAAAAAAAAGAGAACCAACAAGTTTTAAACAAAATTTGTAAATGCTGAAATTTGAACAATTAGCCACTCCACGCCAACCAAGCTTCAGACACCCTATCAAATATTCAAAACACGCACTCCCCAAGAGGCTCTTTCCTGTAAAAAGAACACGAGTTACTTTCTTTGAAATTTTCCGTCTATGTAACTGGTATTGTAAGGTGCCCAAACAACAGCACAGTAAACCAGGTGAACTAGTACAGAGCCCGGTAAAGATTCAAAACAGCAGAAAATTGTCAAATTCCTAGTGCACCTGATGAGGAAAACAACTATATAGTGGAGACAATTTGTTGCATGTAGAATCAGTTGGTAGCAGAAAAGGAAAGAGTAGAGAAACAATTATACCGAGTTTGCGAATGTTTGCAGAGTTTTGCCACCAGTGAGTAGTTTGTCCTCGCATACGTTTTTTTAGAAAAAAAATAATGACTGCACACGTCAAGGCATTATTAGGAAGTTTGTCTTGGACAGACCGAGCATAAAGTTTTGTCCTAAAATCATCTGCAGATTTATTGGTCAAGTCCATACAATCTTAGCAATGTATGGTCATCTGCAAATTGAAAAAGGAAGAAGACATATCAAGAACAATATCATCAACAAAATAAGAAAAAGAATCGGTCGCCCAAGCATAGACCTCTACTCTCATACGAGGAAATATACCAGCGAGAAAAAATCTGCATCATGTTGGAACATTGACAGTTGTCTTATGACATTCAGGGAGTACAACAGACCAATTCTTAACCCGAACCCTCAGGGATCCCTTTTTCGAGTCGCCTCTCCATGCAGGGAATACATCGGGCCTTTTTCTTCACCCCCAACCCCGAGCCAGCAGCGGGCAAATATCTCAAAGAACGGTTGAAAAAACAACTCATTTGGTACATCTGTTACTATTTAGTTTGACCTCAAACGAGTAACACAGTACCAAATGCCCAACCACCGTAATCTGACACGACCTGCAACCCCTGCACCCGCGTGAAAGAGGCCAGGACTCATCAACTTAAATAAGAGTATGCACTGTATTTACCGACTCATGGCATAGAAACCCTACGACAAAGAACACTGTTCTGCAATACATGTTCAGTATCCTCCCCGGGGAACACGGACAACATGCTAAGGAAAATTCACTGCTAAAATTGCTAATGACCGTTGTAGTCTGAGGGAAACTGTGTCGCCCTGCTCTAGATGCAGAGAAATGATGAATGATGTTGAGGATGGCTCTGAAAATACATGCAATTGGCAGATTTTTTTTTTCATATTATAAATCAAGGTTTAAGATCAATTATTTTGGGTTAAACATTCAAATGGATATTAGACCAAATGGGTAGACAAACCAAGTAGATTTAGACCAGGTTGACTTAGACCAAATGGGTATTAGACCAAATGGATATTAGACCAAATGGATATTAGCCAAATGGGTATTAGACCCGATGGATATTAGACCAATGGCTATTAGACCAATTGGGTTTAGACCAACTGGATCTTAGACCAACATGGATTTGACCAATGGATATTAGACTACATGGATATTAGACCCAATAGACATTAGACCAAAGGTGTTGTGGTTGTTAGACCAATGGCAATAACGAATGGTATTATCACCTAGATGGGCATTAGACCAAGTGGATCTTGACCTTCCGGTTGTTAGATAAATTTGATGTTTAGACCAAATGGCTCTTAGACCAATTGGTATTAGACAATATACTGGTTTAAGACAATTGGAAGTTTAGACAAAAGTCTATTAGACAATGATTAGACCACATGGCATAAACGTCAGCACAGATCTGATTTCGGAAAGTACCACACCAAACGGCGTGTTTCTACAAACAATCCGATAGACCCGGAAATTTGGTAACCCGGAATGAAAACCAGCGCTAACGCGTACAATCACGTTTCCACAGAGAGAGTATAATCGGTTAGTATCCGATTCTACACCAACATTGTCGGTTTTGTCGTGTTGTTAACCGGATGTCTGGTAATTTGGCTCAGTGAATTCGGCAGTTTCCACGGAACCCAAATCAAGATCTATCGGTATCTATTCCGAAGAACCTCTGTGGAAACACACCAGAATCGGATTTATCATAATCCGATAGCCACAAAAATATCCGATATTGACCCGTCTCCTGGCGCACGGATTATCAACTTTACTGTGTTGGTTAAGTCGATAGAGCCAGGAGTTGCACTGGTTTTGGGGGGTATGTATATAATTAAATAGGGCTGTGTGATTTAGAGTGTAACGGTGCGAATGGCTACAGAGCGCATAGCCTCTGCGCCATGGCGCGTTGTTCAAGGGTATTAGTTTGATAGAGATACTTTGCAGGGGAAGTTCTGGAGTTTGAGTTATGCACAGGTTTATTAACAGAGCATGATTGATGTGAACTTCATATTTTTTTCTTATTTATCATGATATTACTAAGATCTTTTGAACAAAGGTTTAAGAGATGATTTTTAATGTCATGGGACCGAGACTGCCACAGTAAATTCATGTAGCAGTTTCACAATTACCGTTGGACATCCCCAATGCCCAAATCGAGCAGATCTGTCCTACCCTCCAAGTACAGAACCAAGTGTATAGTCTCACATAATGATCGATTACGCTTGTGACAACCAGAGATACAGAAATTGCTGCTTGGCTTTGCCGTATGTAGTTATAAACGGTAACGAGGTGAATAGTTTGGTGTCAGTTGTCATGGTACCAGGTCAAGTGTCAGGTATCAGATTATCCGTGTGATCTTGGGGGGGGCGACGCCGATATATATAAATCCCGAATTGTAAATCAAGGTCTGGTACATGACCCTCTCTGCCCAAAGTGATATTATTTGTTCCAAAAGACACCGGTCTTAGGTCTAAAAACAGTGACAAAATGTACCTCTTTCCCTACTGATTCAAAAAACGCGGTTACGCGATGAACATATCGGTTTGCTTTTCCAAGTAGGGATTTACGTTAACGTCCATTTTTACCTGAATGGGTCCCCCTAAGCAAAATAATAAAAACCAATCAAGGCCGTGACGTCATCAAATCTTTATTTTATCCAAAAATTGGCTGTTATTCCCATAATAAAATTCCTTTTTACGATTTCAACATCTGTATTTGTCTTTAATAATTAATATTCAATTGTCCCCGCAAGAAAGTGAAAAAGATGGGTCCATAAGTCACAAAATGAAAACAAAGTCAGCGGCTAATACCCTTACCGTGGACTGATGAGCAGAACGGATTTCCCGTGGTAAGTTTTAGCAGGCTACAGCACTTGCGCGCGGGGCGGCGGGGGTTATGCGTTAGCAAGTAAGTGCTGAGATTGCGCAGGGGAAGGAGGTGCGACTATCAGGCCAGTTTCCACGGAACAATCCGATAGCACGGACAACCCGGAAAGGAAATGGAAATTTGTAACCGAGTTTGAAAGCAACTATAGTCCGGCGGGAGCCATAAGTCCGAGCTCCACAGACGATAACGGATAAAGCGTGAAACAATGTTGCGCGAAGAGCAATTGAATTGAGTTCCCTGTTCCTTACCGTTGTAGCCGGACTTTGAGTACGCCGGGACTTCTATCTGAATACTTCTACACCGGGAATTATAAGTTCATTCGAAGTTAGTTGAAAAGTATTCAAAAGATTCGTATAAAGGATCAGAAAGATATACTTTTGGTGTATTGTGATGTTAGTACAGAGAAAGCTTCGTGGGGATCCATACAGAACCTCCACATGAGCCGAAGGTTACACCCCAAAACCAAGTTGCCAAACCAACTGCTTAATGGCAAGTGCAGTAGAAGCCCAAGAAGAGCAAACTAAGACCTTAACAGGTGTAGTGGCGACCCTGTTTCACTCGCCCTCAACATGAACTGGAAACATGTATGCTAAACTTCTTAATCAGGGAAAGCAGGCGGCAGGCTTTGAACAAAAGGACGTAGCAACGGCGTGGCTTCCTTGACTCTACGCTTGCTGCCTATTTCCACAGATTTACCAAAGATTGGAGGAAAGAACAGGTTATGGCCACTATAAAAACCTGTGAAACGATCCATCTAATCCGAAGAGCTATAAGACAAACTCACTAGCGCAGCCATACTGCAATCTTTTGAAACCTCTCTGCTCAACCGCATCGCACATGTTACTATATACAAACAACTCGTACCAGAACAAGAAGGGTCGGACAGGCAAATCAACAACAAGCCAATACATCAATATAAACTCAAAGACTTTCGAGGATGGTTGCGAGAAGGGTTTGGTAACCGGAGTCGTGTCCGTCGATCTATCAGCTATGACACTGTTAATCATAGATGCTTACTCCATATGACTTTTGGAAATCACCAAGGACATCAGCTTGGATGAGCCATCAATGATTGCTGCTAGGAAGGATGTTCTTTGTTAAGCTAGAAGCAAAGAAGAGCGATGGCGTAGGCTCAAGTATGGTCTACCACAAGGGAGCACCTATCCTGTTCAAAATCTACACCAACGACCCGACCTTACGAGTCGAGGCACGTGTCGTTTATATATGCATTGTCTTGGAATAGCGCACAAGATGCAGAACTTAACAGTTGTCGAAGAGAGACTCTCCAAACTTGGGATGAACTTCTCCCCTTATATCTGAGGAAACCACCTAGTGCAAATCCATCCAAGCCACATGTGCGTGCTTTTCATCTACGCAAACGTCTGTAGCACCGCTGGAGCACTGTGATAGTCCTGTCTACCAAGGACTTACCTTGGACCGCACTATCTTTCCCCTGTATCTCTATAAGCCCACATCAAGGACGAAGATTAAAGTTTGTCACGCAATAACATCTGAACAAACTCACTGGCACAAAGAGGGGGTATGCACACATACTCTAAGATCGACGGCACTTGTTCTGGGCTACTGCCCTGTATGGGAACGATCGGCCCATGCCAAGAAGCTTGCTCCATCGTTAAATGCCTCCTCCGGCTTTTCAAAATGGAGGTCTTCGACTAACTCCAACGGGCCAATTTATACATCCTGCAGGAATTTCTCAACAGGACATCTCATTGCCACCAGACCCCGTTCATAGGTAGCGAGTATGCAAGAGCAGGAGTGTAGCTGCCAAGTATATAATTGTGAAGCAGCTATGTCCGGACAGAGCACCAGTGCTAACCGCCTTACATCTACAGAGATTCTTTAAAGCAAAGCCCAAACCCTTAAACAGTAAATCTAAGGAGTTTAAGAGAGTCCCTTGTGGAAAGAAAGACGTGCTATCACCAAGTAACATCTTATTGTTAATGAAATGTAAGCAATTGAGCAATGAGCATCTTCCCCTGGAGCTGACTCAATCAATGGGGTTGAGCGACGTCTCACAGATTGAGAACCAAATCGGCCAATCAAGGTTCTTTGCAGAAGTGGGCCTACCTGGAAGCAGATCATACACTACAAGGGTGAGGTCCAACAGATTTACACCCTCGATTTTTCAGAAAAATCTTAAAAATATTTAACAAGTTTTAATAATTAGTTTTATACATGAAAACAAGCCATTTATGATCACTAAAGCATTGGTAAAAAAAATCTAACGTTTACCCTTTCGCATATTGCAAATATGGTTAAATTAACGGAAAGCCGCAAAACCATATGACCCAAGGTGTACAATTCTTACTTCCACAGTAAGCAAAAGCCATTGAGTTACTAACGTCTAAATGCTTTAGTCGTTCTTTTGTATTTTGTTCTAAAAGCAAAACCATTACCTAATCCGTAACAACGTTGTTTGAAACATTTCGAAATATCAATGACAGAGTGTACCATGGGGCAGGGGAAGGGAACGCATTGTCCCCCTCCCCCGTGGGCCTGACCTGCCAGGAAAATACATGTAAGCTTAAGCTAATGGCAAAGAAAGTGGAAAGTACATCAAGCAGAAAGGGAGTAGAAAAAGAGAGTTAATGGGAAAGGAAATGACAGATGCAGAGGGAAAGGCAGATGGACGTTGAATGTTTGGTAATTTCAAATCCTTGATCCCCAAAGTAGCCCCACCCCCATCAGGGTTATGAAGGAGTCGGTGGAAAAGTGGGTCACCGGCTGTATTGCACAGGACTACCTACATATTTGCATTCAGTTTTTTCCAAGAAGATATGTGAAAAATACTCGAAAACATTTTCTTGAGTCTGCTTAAACATTTTGGGTGTAAGATTCCATACATTTGTTATTCCAGAATCATAATATTAAAAAAAATTTTCTTGATGAAGATTTACACAGGTATCAAAGCAAGCAAGAATATCATGATGTACTTGTGTAGAGTCTTCCAAAGTCTCTTGGTCAATTCCCAACAGTGATTCCGTGTAAGAGTGAAAAATGGGTACATATCTTTAAGTTTAGCATAACTACTTCGCAATGCAAAGTTTTCAAAAATCAAAATTCACAATTTCTCTAGTAGGTGGGACTAATCTGTTTTATAATGTAGTACTCCATATCTTTGGTAGATTTTTCCTGCTGTAGAAAAATTCAAACAAAATGATGTATCTTTTTTGACTCCCCCGTACCGTGGGGTTGTGGAAGCAGCACCACAGACAACGGACATCTCCTGTCTTGCCTACTGGTTGGAGTAACAATCACAGACCAAGTACCTTTCAGAATTCAATGAAGCAGCTAGACATTGTACTCACCTCTGACTGGATCACATTTGAGAACCATGGTGTCTATATAAGAAGAAGTTACATAGATATGGTTGAAAATGTGATGAAAGTCATTACACTTTTGATTGGTCATTGTACAAGGGGCCAAAATTTCGAAATGCATGGATCTTTACAAAATTGGTTTTAATAGTGTATGTACTTATGTCATGAAATCAAGATGAGTGGGCATTTCGGGTAGATTCTTGCAAACCATGATTTTTTCACAAAGTACATCATAAAGTTCTCAAAAAACAATGTTTGCATTTTTTCAGCAGCCATCTTGGTATATTGGCGACCATTTTTCAAAATGGCCGCCTTTCGTAATTAAATTTGCCTATATCCCGGCCTCTGAAGCTCGTAGGAGCATAATTCTGGTGTCTATACCCATGTTTTCGGGGTCAAGGAATTCATATTTCATGATATTTAATAGTGTGATGTCTTCATTCACTACAAATCCAAGATGGCCGCCAAAATGTCCTTCATAACACAAAATAAGCTTTATCTCGGCTTCAGAAGCAGATACAAAAATGTTTTTTGTTTCTTTGCATAGGTTTTGAGGTCAAAGAATTCAATTTTGTGCACGTCTAAGTTACTTGACTTTGCTTACGCTAGAATCCAAGATGGCTGCCGAAATAAAACTCATTTTTTAAAATGACTGCTTTCGTAATTAGCCTATATCGCGGTCTCTGAAGCTCGTAGAAGCATAAGTCTGGTGTCTATACCATTGTTTTAGGATGGTAAAGTATTTATATTGGTTATTGTTTAATAATTTCATGTCCTACAAAATCCAAGAGGGCTGCCCAAATGGCCACAGACTATATGTCGTTATTTTCCTAGCTTCCAAGTGTGTATTGTGAAGACAATCCTTGAGTAAAGGGGTCGCACTGAATTCAAGAAATTACCCAGCATATTTTAATATTGTATGGTTGACTGAGTGGTATATTTTGAGTAAAGATGATTGGTACATGAGGCTGCCAATCCCCTGTTGGAAGAGCACTACAGAGATGAAGAGACTATGTTATTTGTGTACATTAAATATAGATGATATGGGCCGTTTGTCCTTATATTTATAAAATCAATATGATAATAGATGATATCGATTTGTTAAAGCTAGTAAAATGACGCGTATGTGAGATGAGTTTCAGATGTGTCGATAGGCCTATATCCGATTTTATGAAAAATAACGGTAAGATGTTGTACCTGTGGCAGGTTCTTGGTTCATTGTATTGAATGGAAAGTAAAAATTATAATGATGTAACCTATACATGTTAGTTTAAAAAATCATCACACTTTCTTCTGACGAACTACATACAAGTAGGCCTTTACCACCTTAACAGTCAACACTCTGAACTGGGAGGGATACCCTTCGGCTAGAAAAGAAGAAAACCACAGTACATGGTACAAACAACACACTTGAGACACGACACACATCTAATTAAATGCACCAGCAACTTAACTTTTAGATCCGTACATCCATGAAGAGATTTGCTGCATGGTGAAATCTAGTTTTCTACCAAAACTGCATAAGAAATAACAGGAAACAATAAATTTGAAGCGCAAGCGATTGTAAGTAACACGTACAAGGTAACCTATACCCTAAAAACATCCAAACTAGAATGTCCACTAAGAGGCTACCTCACAGCCATTGACGAATCAAAAGCTAAGCTCTAAACACAAGTCTTGAATCTATGAAATATACAAACAACCAACTGCAAACATACCGCAAATGGAAACAATAAGACTTCTGGCTCTGGTACGCAGCACAAAGAACTTTTGCTTTGCTAGAAGTTCATTACAAACAAAGCATTGACCTATACATATTACCATGGAGAAGCTCATGCTCCCCATCAGTATCACTTGAAAATATAATTGGTTTTGAAACAATATCAAACATCGGTTTCTATAGATTCCAAGATGACATTCATTGTTTAAAAAACCTATATGAACAGACATCAGAAATCCTAAATCAGCTACAACTGACAACCTAAATTCAACGGCGATAATAGTTCAAAAATGCCCCTTATTCGTCACAGGTTCCCAAAGATCTGGCCGCAAAGTTACATGGAATGTTGTGGAAATCCTCAAGTTGTGAAAAATCAGTATAATCCCAAGAAGCTATTTGACCAGATATCAATCCTTACTACAAGCTCTTTCAACATATCTTGCTCAATCTATCTAACTTGTAATAGAGAACATCTCACGCAAGAAAGAACAAGGCAGGTTTCCCAGCCAGGCAAAATCAAGCAACAAGCCAGTACTAACCTAATCAAACACATCAGAATATGGTTTCAAGACGGGTTGGGCCGGAGTCATATCAGTCGACTATCAGCAGGCTTATGACAATGTTATCACAGAGTTGCCTACTACATAAGATCTTGGAATCACCAAGGACATCTGCTTGATTGAGCTAAGGGATCGCTTGCAACAGGATGTTCTGTGCTTCAGCTAGAAGCAAAGAAGAACCGCTGGCATAGGCTCAAGAATAGACTACCCCAAGGGGTGGTCCCTCGATCCTCTCCTGTTCAAAAATCTATACAAATGGACAACAACCAAAGAGTGCAGGAACCTGTCGTTTTATTAGAGCAGACGTTCTCGGAATCCGTGCACAAGATGCAGATTGTTGAAGAAAGAGAACTAGACTTATCGCAAGTTGATGAATCCAGCTCCTCATTATGAGGAAAACCACCTACGTGGAGCTCCATGTACAAGACACAAGAGTTGATTTTAAGTCTTTAGTAAGTTTTGTCATTGAGTAAAAAGTCTTTGGAATTTAGACAGAATACAACAGGAGTAAAGTATGTTCACGCAATAATATCTTGAACAAACACTTACTGGCACAAGATGGGGTGCCCGCTCCACATTGTAGATAGACGGTAGCTGCGCCCTAAAGCGACTAATGTACAGAGTATGCCTACCCAGCTTTACATGTTCTCATATCTGCCGGCTTATCACAGGCTGTCTTCGTCCAACATTACGAGATTATAACATCCGTGAGAGGCAATTGCTCAACCAGACATCTGTCGTAGTGTAACGAGCATGCAAGAACGTCAAGTGTCTATGTGAGAACACCCGGTGTCCGGCAGAGGATCACTGCGCTAACCAGCTTTAAATCCAGATAAGAAGCTGCTTTAAGGAGTGGGAGAGAGCCGCTACCGTGTGGAAAGAAGGGGAAAGAAGGGACGTGCTGTTCAAAACAATAATGCCTATTAGTGTTGAACCCAGAGAGCAACACATTGCCCTGGAGTGGACGCACTCATAGCCTGGAATGGCGAATTCTTGTCCCAACAGATAGAGACGAGCAACCGGAAAAAAAAAAAAAAAAAAAAAATCGGGCCCGCCGATTAAGGTTTTCCTGCAAAAACGGGCTCACGATGCTCAGGAGCAGATTCAGGATATTGTTTGTGGCTGTGGAACAAACAACCAAAGACATGAATATCTCTTGGTTGCCTCACTGTTGGAGCACACCTGCACCGACATGGACTTGCCAAATTCAAACAAAAAACAGGCACAGACTGTAGTTGTCTCTCCTTAGAAGCATATTTGAGTCTTGTTGGTCGCGATGAAGAGGGAAGAATTAAAGTGTAAACCCAAAATAAGGCTCATTGTCTTGGGTTAACAGCATCATCCTAGGTTAAGTTTGTTATCTGGGATTTACTTTGGTAAAAACCCTCAGATAATGTGCCTTAGCTGGGTTTATACAGCTGATATGGGGGTTACTTCTAGGTTTAGGGTTGTAAAGCCTAAGATAACAGCGCTTGATGGTTTTATCTGGGGTTTGAATCTGCTATACCAGGTCCTATAGATTAAGGAGTTATCTTTGGTTAACAAAGCTACCACCCATATGAATTGTAAAAGCCCAGATTAGGCTTATGTTAGAAAGACTTCCTGTCACCAAAGGACTAGATTGGAATTCTGCAATAAACTAGCAACCACTTATGGCGATCTGGATCTCCCATCAACCAAGCTGAAATTCTTTAGAGCCAGTTAGAGATGGCATCCTGTTATATGGATCTGAGACGTTGACCATGAAGAAAGAGCTACAGAATAGACTGAATGGCACCTACCACCAAGCTTCTTATGCGATATGCGATTTCAAAAATATCCTGGCATGAGCACAAGATCAAAGCATTATGGAGATATTCTCCATTTTACTTCTGTTGCCAACGCCGTGCACGATTTGCCGGACGCTGTCATCGTGCGATTGAGTAGTCTCAGACGTCACCTGTTGGAAGTTACCGTGCCAAAACAGGGTCGTCGCCCCTTTATAACTCATGATGTAATTGCTCAGAGACAAATCCAGCAGATCCATCTGACATTCCCCAACTTAATGACAAACAGGGACATTTGGCGCTAGATGGTGAACAGCAATCTCGGATGTGGCCGTTAGATCGAAGGCTACGTTATACTAGTGTTTCGGCTTCATTATCTAGTGAATATGGTGAAAATGAGACACTTATGCCTGCAGATTACTACACACCAATAAAACAAAGGTGACGGCATGAATTCTGCCTGTGTTGAAGCCAAACCTGAAAAGTGCAACAACTTCATACAAGTAAACACCGACTGATTCAGAATCAGGGAGACATAATCAAAGACACCGCGATACAGCAAATACAATATGCATGCGTGGCAATATACCAGGGCTATACCTTGTGCTGCACATCTTGCGATCGCAGAAGAAGAGACATCTAGCACTTTCATTTCTTGACCACAAAACAAATACAAACGACACTATAAATATTTTATAGACCTGCTTCAGAAATTGAAAAGCTCAAAATAATGTATAGGACAAATATTGATGAGCCATAAATGAGGTTATTTCGGCAAGCCCTCTTGGATTCTAGTGTAAGCAAAGTCATGTAACTTAGACGTGCACAAAATCGAATTATTTGACCTCAAAAACCTATGCAAAGAAACAAAAACCATTTTTGTATCTGCTTCTGAAGCCGAGATAAAGCTTATTTTGTGTTATGAAGGACATTTTGGCGGCCATCTTGGATTTGTAGTGGATGAAGACATCACACTATTAAATCATCATCAAATATGAATTCCTTGACCCCTAAAACATGGGTATAGACACCAGAATTATGCTCCTACGAGCTTCAGAGGCCGAGATATAGACAAATTTAATTACGAAAGGCAGCCATTTTGAAAAATGGCCGCCAATATACCAAGATGGCGGCCGAAAAAATGCAAACATTGTTTTTCGATAATTTCATGATATAATCATTAAAAAAACCTGGTTTGCAAGAATCTACCCAAAATGCCCACTCAATTACACAAGTACATACACTATAAGTTGTTCAGACAAGTATAGTTTGCAATATCTAGGATATTTAGTTAGGTGTTAAAATTTGGTGTAAAGTTGAATGTGAATTAGGAACTACTCGTATCTTTCATAAATAATTAACCAAACCGGAAGATCCCAAATAGTGGAAACTGTACATTTCCAGATTGCCCATGCTCATACCGACAATCAACACCAATTTGTCAAGATTTAGAAAATTTGACCCACTGTACAATGACCAGTTCAATGACCTTTATCACATTTCCCCTATATCTCTGTAACCGAACATCACAGATATGCCAAACTATATATTTTCTTATTCTTTATGATGAGACGAATCATTTGAGTTACTTTCAACTAGATTGAACAACTTTGTACGATTACTCTTAATTCTTCTTCTTCTTCTTCTTGCGTATGAGGCAGCAGCTAAATGTGTTGTAAACGTTTACAACGTTTACGTTTACTCCCTCTTAATCCAAGCTGGGCGTCAAATAGACCCATTGGGACAATATTTGATTTTAGTAACATCAGAATTCTTGAAGATGGCAATGGCATGCTAAAAAATCATTCTAGAATTTAGTTTTATGGGGGAGCATGGGAACCCATATAATCTGCTAGACTAAATCTTTGCCGTTGAAATTACTGTGTATAGCGTGCTACACAATGCTGTAAATGGCCAAATAAAAGTTCCGATAAACACCAATAAATTAAATAAATAAATACATTGCTATTTTATGATTGGTCCACGTTCGCTCTCTACAATTGCATGTACAAATGCTTTCCATTTTTTAGACTCGACCTCACGAGTTTTTTCTGGGTGCTTCGGTTTCTTTCCAGCCCTCAAATTGGACCTCTATTATAATGTGATATTTAAAAAAAATGAAAATGACATACAAAAAAAGTCACGGAAAATCGAAGTAGTGGAAACATTTTTTTAAAGATAGCCTCCAAAATGACAGCTAAAATCCGTGATTTTAAAACAAACCCCATGTTAGTAAATATTTGTGTTTAAAATAAATTTAAAACACCTAGGATATATGGCATTGGACAAATAAACCCTTTTGAGGCATTTTAAACTGGCCACATTCATTGAATTCAAAATGGCGGCCAAAATGGCTACCAAAAATCGCAAATTAGAAATGGCAAAATAAAAAGCAAATATTTGGGATACATCAAACTATAATTTGCCGAATGTTGTATGTATGTATGTGGGTATGTTGGGAAAAGGCTCCGTCAATTTCCATCCATATTGCGCCAAATTCACATGAAGGATTTATGTATACCCGGCGGGTGTTCTAAGCTTTATTTGGACGAAATATGGCTGAAAAAATCAGCAAAAATATGGTCGGTTGCTGAGAAAATGAAACATTATTTTGTTAAGTATATTAATTGAGATAACACTTGGGAAGACCAAGGTCATAATGCAACCCTAGGGTGAATATAATATTGCAGCTATAGTGTATTCACAACGTAGAACAGCTCTCTGACAAAATGTGTAGAATATAAGTGGTAAAAGAATGGGGTCATGTTCCACTTACACTGAACAGGCTATAATGTCTTATTTCTTCTTGACATTGGGGGAGATGGGGTTGGTGAAAATTTATAAATGAAACGGAGTTTGCTGAAAAGATCTATTACTAGCACATGTGCGCGAGAAGCGCGAACAAATTTTGGCATATTAGAAGCTAAAATCATTACATGTAATTGTACTTAGACAAACTCGCGAAGCGCGCTGAATTTACTATTTTTAAACTATATGGGTAAAATATGAGGTTATTTTGGTCAAAAACACTGAACGGGCATCCACCTATTGGGAGGATGATCGTATGGACCATCCCCGCTCATCAAAATATTGGAGGGGATATATTCCCCCCATCCCCCCCCCCCGGGATTTACGCCCTATGGATATTATCGTTCTTTGAAGTGATAGTCCAATGCTAAATCTAGCTCTAAGTAACACAAATCTAGAAGCGGATGAGCTGTTGCCTGTCAGACAGGGCGTACAGGAAGAAAATGTGGTTGGAGAAAATACGGTCTGCATTGATCAGTCCGTTTTTTAGTATTCCCTTCTATGGGGCCCGAGCATGCGTATTAGTCCCCTCATATCAAACGGCTAAGAACCAATAGAATTCTTTAGTTGTTTTATTTATTTTTTTTATTCCCACCTATCCATATTTGCAAAATTAATAGTCATTTCCTTGTTATCCAAAAACAACAAATAAACCGCAAGACGTTAGGGGGAAGCTATATTTCGTCCTAACGCCAAGATGAGTGAATAACAAAAGGACACTTTCTTCGCCATAACTTGATTTAGCAATGTAATAATAATAATAATAATAATACATCATAATAATAATAAACTGACACGGGGCTCGCACCCAAAACATGCTTAAAATTCCTATACCATCTCATCTTCACATTCATGCACGAAGGTATGCTTCTAGGGAGTTGTCTTATCATATATAGGTCTAGAAAACCCAAAACAATTTTCCTTCACCAAATATCTCTTTTTTTATTAATTTTTGATTATGCCTAGCCCACAAATTGCTACCCAATACAATCTCTGGTATAAGTTTCTCTTTAGTATATTTACGGTGCTAGTCTTTCATTTGTGGATCCCGTTTAATGACTGTTTGACCTATGCCCACCAATTTCTTTTTGTTTTTCATTTCGTAACTTTGATTGTGTGGGGTATTGATGATGTTAACTAGCATTTCGTATTCCATAACCTCGTCCCCCCCGACTTACTAAAAAAGTAGCGATTTTTATAGATCTGAACCGTTTAGCCTTCTTTAATCCATGGTACAAAATCTTACGTGCAAATTCGGTCGTATCTGTAAGAAATTCGCAATTTGTATTTTCTGTCCCGTAAACCGACAGAAATTACAGCAACGTGGCCTATGGGAACCGTGGGAAAAAACATTTGCTCCATAACACCAAACCGCAAGATCGGGATCAACTCAAATTTTGTGAACAAGCTTTTCGCAGGATATCTAGTGAAAACCATAAATAAAATAGAAGGTGCTGGAATCACAAAGTATCTTTAATAAATCCCCCCTGTGTATAGTTCCAATCTCTCCTCTATCATGTCTATGAAGGGTAAAACCCTACAAATCTACATTTGGATCGCCAATTTTTGAATTTCCCGCTGACATATTTAACCCTATTTTTAGTTATTCCCTGTTTGTTCAATGCATTAGACGAAAAATATCAATGGTTTTGTGCCATAACCACATTCAGTAGACTAACAATATTCTTAAAACAAACTGGCCTCATTTTTACTCCTTTTATTTAAATTCTTAGGCTAATTCTCACTTATTTTACCCTGCCTTTCTACTTAGTACTTATGGAGGCGAGAGCAGCGCGCACGCGCTTGCAGTTGCACGCACCGTATCGCATGGCGCTTACACAGACACTAGATTACGCCCAGGTCGTCTTTCTTTATGTAAACCGAGCGATCGCGCGTGATACTGATACAGCGCTGTACAGTGTGGTCCAAAAAAAGGTTTACACTTTTATATCGGCAAATCTCTCAAAAGTGGGTGGACATATTACAGGTTTTTGAAGATATTTATTAATTAGAATATCTTGTTATAACCTGGTGAAAACGGCGTTCAAAACAAAGCTCAAATAACCAAATGACGGCCAAATAGTGAAAAATGGTCAAAACCCACTTTGCACACACGTAAGTCTATGGGAAAACCATTATGTTGAACAGAAATCAATACCATTGCGTGAACTGGAGGCCTACTCCTTATCTAACTACTGACCACCCTTCAAATTTGTATGAAGTGTTTACCGTTTGAAAATGAATGAGAGAATATCTCAACCGTGAAACTGAACTTGAAATGCCTATTTACATAATAATTAAGTTGATTTAAATCGGGAGAGGATTTTAAATTGAAAGATACATGCATGTTTTTCTTGCCATGACTGATCGAGACTCTGCTTGTATATACATTTTCGAAGTTTGCATGGTTTGGGATAAGATCATAAAGAAGAAACATTGTAGCCGTTTTAATTTTAAATTTATAAGATAAACTTGAAATAATTTGAGGTGTCTTAATTCTTACCTTTGTGGTTATTATCAAATACCAAGTCCCATGACGGGGTGCATTGTTCAATGTGTGTATCAATCTTGGATATAATTCGTGACCGCCAACAGAATGCCAGACACTTGCCGTGTGTGCAAAGTGGTTTTTGACCTTTTTTCTCTAGATGGTGGTCATTTTGTCATTTCAGCTTTCTTTTCAATGCCGTTTTCACCAGGTTCCAACAAGATATTGTAATTAATAAGTACCTTCAAACTATTTTGATATGTCTACCCACTTTTGAGAAATTTGCAGACGAAAAAGTGTAAACTTTTTTTTTTTGACCACTCTGTATGATACGAGATATATTACTCAGGAGAGCCGAGTAATACGAAAATATCTCAAAGGGCTATCAACCAATGAAATAACAGTATCCATGTCTACTGAATGATAAATATGTTTACCAAACAATCGTGTCAATGGCGAATTCCCATAGAAAAACACGTACAGCGTCACACACAGTATACACACACACGCATGCACGATTGAGTCAATTTGATGTTCTGTCCACTCCTCTCCTGCGTTCAATTCCGCCAATAGCGATAAATGTTGGTTAAATAGGATCCTTGATGTTTGTAGATTCCTGATATTATATTCCCGGCTTCGTAAGTGTGAAAGAAATATGAAAAATCGCGTGTTTTTTACGTGCGATTTCTGCTGAACATTAACTTCTTACGATGTCGACTTCCCCTGCCACAGAAATCCCACTTTGCGCCGAAGGCGCTTCGTGCTTATAATATCTATGTCCCTGCCACTTCGATTGCTCTCTATGGCCACTTCGTTCATCGGGTGCTCAGAGGGTGCCTGACACGCGTTTTTACTGGGTTTTGTGATCTACTCGCGCTTTGAAATGACGTTAGGCCATAATGAGTTCTGATTTTCAAGGTCACGCTACAGCTTTTCATGCCAGGTTCCCAGGCAATGTGTTAAGTGTTTGAAAAAGACTAGCACTCGGGTTGCCGTTTTGAATTCGCTGTTGCTGTTAGGTTGGCATGTCTACCCCCTGCCACTATCGAAGACTACTCGAAAATAGCTTTTTTATAAGTCACACCGTAAAGCGACTATATATACAAAGGTGTTGTGGTGTAGGGTATTAAAAAAATCATTATGAGGCGGATATTGCAGAACTCTCCGGGGTCAAATACATAACAAATTCTGGAATGTTAAATTAAGGTCCTGGCCTAAATGGCGATGAGCGTTGTTCCAAACACACCATTAATGTTAAAAACAGTGCAAAATACGGTGTGAGTCAAAATGATTGTTCCCCAAATTTTTTCTTGTCAAACTGTGCAAGGTAGCTCTTAAAATTGTAAATATTTCAAAAGTACATTTTAATAGCTTCACAGGAATTTTGAATTTTTCATTTTGTACAAGATTATATTGATTTGGTAATTGAAGCGCAAATTTCAAATGGGATACCTAATGTGTGCTTTACACACTCTGGTGGATAAATGGTAATAAATGCCCAATGAGTATAACACAGGCCAGATATTAAGTTGGGATTAATGTAACAACAAGTGTAATTATATTTTGACTGTTTAGAATTCTTCAGGGTTTGGAATGAACTCGTTTTTAACTATTAACTAACTGAAGGCAAAACAAAAAGATATTGAAAAATACACACCAAAACCAGGTTTCAATTTAAGTGATACACCTTAGTTGGCTAAAGGTTAAAGGTCAGACTTTTTTGGAACAATTTTCTTTCATGATAAATCTTAATAATTTTGTGCTTCACTGTGGTGAATAAATGCAACAAACAAGAAGTTCTTTGCCTATCTCGTTTTTCTGGATCCTGGTTTGTGAATTACACTGTTAACATGTTTAAGCTACTCATCTTCTATGGTTTACTGTACTGTACTAAATTTGTCTAAAAATGACATGGTGATTAAGAAATAATTATTTGTTAATATAAAGTATATAATAATATTCTAAAAAAATATTTTTAATATTTTTTGTTTCATCGGGGATCAATCATTTTGACTCACACTGTATACCCCTTATTCCCAAAACAACGTCCGATAGCGAAAATGCGATCCTTTTCCACCTGTTTTTTAAAGCGGGTGCGTAGCTCATATATATCTGAGTGGGTCCCCTGGGGCCAAAAATACGGCAAAAATAATACTTCAACCAGCGCTGTGACGTCACAACTTCTTCAAATTTTCCAAAAATTGGCCCTGAAACTCATAATAAGAGTCCAATACAATAATACAACTGTAGAAATTCATACTTTAATCTTTGTTCATGTATAACCGGTTATTTGAGATAATGACTGTCCAGTGATCTTGCTATTTGATTGCAGCAGGCCAATTCCTCCTACTAAGGCCGAAATTTCAAAACGTCTTCCTGTATTTGTTTTTGCTCGCTGTCGCGGATTGGCCGCATGACTTCGGGGTGTCAGCGTCAAGCATCATGTAAATACAACTTTCTTTCGTCACGGGTTGTTAACCCAGACAAGGTCAGTAGACCTTGACATTTATTGCTGTAATAGGTTAGACTGCAGTCTGTTCAATAAAAAACAATGCTGCCAAGTAGTACCTTTCGTCGTTTACTAGTCCTGACATGGCCACATTGTACCTGTCCTGCATATACACCTCCTAAGGATCTGAGGAATGCTTACGTCAATCTTGGGTCCGAAACAATCTTGTGGGCTTTAATAGACCCCTTGCAATACGACTGTCAACACGTGGCGATTAACATAAAACCCCCTTTGCCCCGCGGTGGAAATACCAAGAGTAAAATGGATCACCTGTACACATTTTGACATAGAAAAAAGCATCTCGGAATTCAATAACAGGTGGATACCCGGTGGATGTATTGTAATCATTTAATGTGCTCTCTTGGCCCTACATCATAGCTTGCTTATTGTTAGGCCTACATGATTAAAAGCAAAGTTGTAGTCCTAACATAACCCCCAGGATCCACAGGGATCCAGAGAGATGTGAAAAAGCAATAATTTCGAAACACAATCTGCCTTTGTCAAGCATGTGCTACGCTGTCCTGTATTAGCAATTACTGTGTTTATATAGCTTGCTCTCTTGTTTTCGTTGTCTTTTTCCAGTGTTGTCTAACTTGCGCCTAACCCCCGCAGCCGCGCGCAGTGGCTGTAGCCTGCTAAAACTAACACGGGATCCGTCTGCTCATTCTGTCCACGGTAAGGGTATTTAGGCGGCTGACTTTGTTTTCATTTGTAGACTTATGGACCCTTCTTTTTCACATTCCTGCGGGGACAATGATATTATTATTAATAACAATATAAATGTTGAATCTCTTAAAAGGAATTTTATTATGGGAATAACCGCCAATTTTTGGAAAAAATAAAGATTTGATGACGTCCGCATGGAGATTGTTTATTTTTTGCTTCGGGGACCCATTCAGGTAAAAATGACGTACGTATCCCTACATTGGAAAAAGCAACCGATTATCGTTATCGTTCGTCGGTTTTTGAATCAGTAGGGAAAAGTAAATTTGTACTGTTTAGACAAATACACGGTGTCTTGTGGAAAAAAATAATAGCACTTTGGGCGGAGAGGGTCATGTACAGACCTTGATTTAACAACCGTCGGATTTATATAATATCGGTCGCCCCCGAAAAGCAAACTGATATCTGATAGCGACAAGTGACCTGGTTCCGACACGTGACACCAAACTATCATATCGGTACCGTTATTAACTACAAACGGCAAAAGCGCAAGCATTCTGTATCTCCGTTGTCCCAGCGTAATCGATCAAGATGTGAGCCTATTACCACGTGGTTTCTGTACAGGGAGGGTAGGAAACGATCTGCTCGATTTGGGCATTGGGCGATTTCCAACGGTTAATTTGTGAACATGCCTACATGCATTTTACTATGCAGTCTCGGTCCAAGTGACATAAAATCACTCTTAACCTTGTTCAAAGATACTTAGTAATATCTGATTGTAAATAAGAAAAAAAATAGAAGTCACATCAATCATGCTTACGTTAAATACCTGTGCTACTCAAACTCAAGAAACTTCCCATGCAAAAGTAATCCTTCTTCTATCAAAACATAATACCGTGAGACATACGCGCCATGGCTACAGAGCTATGCGCTATGTAGCCATGCGCACCGATACACTCTAATATCAAAACAGCATATTATAATTATTATACACCCCAAAACCAGTGCACGCCTGGATAAAGACTGTATTTTGCCGACTGTGACTGCGTTTGGTATTTGCTCTCTTGTTGGACACTTCTGTGACGAGGATTATGATTGATTCTTGGAAGTAAAGTAATTTTGAAGAGTTGACCTATGCACAGAATTGAATACTGTCAGAGGTCACATTACTACACATAGCGTCGTTGATAGACTTTGTTGTTCTATATTTCTTATTGGGCAGATCAAAAATCGTGATCATGCATGGAATGTTAGTGCCATGCATTAAACATCAACCAACTTTGAATAGTGTTACACAGTGGCGTAACCTTGGGAATCCATTGAGATGTGGTTAGTGCTACTCCCTACCCCGGTTTCTTTTTAAATAACCCAAATACTAAGGTTCGTATACACAAAAGAGTTAGACCGGGTTTTAAAAAAAATTTTATTAGACCTGGCCTAAGTTAACTTTGTCCCACCAGAAAAGACATTACTTACCAACGCGAGGTATTTGTATTTATTGACATTGCTTTAAATCTGTTCAAATTTGTAGTTACTTTACGAAGAAAAGTGTGATAACTATCAATTTGAGGCCAAACTAATTTTGACTTAAACAGGTCTAACTTTAAACTGGTCTAACTTTGTGCGTACGACCTAAGAGTTTAATCGGGGGGGTGGGACGTATTCGATTAGTAAAGGGCTGAGACGACCGGGTAACACCAACACATCTATCCTGAGCTTTTAGCGCATGCGTTGTACACAAGTGCCAGGTACCACGATGAATGGTTTTGATATCGGCAAAGACCCACGTGAAGGCTTCCGTGAGCATACAGTCTGTTAAATGCACAAAAACTGGTATTAAATACTTAAATTTAAAAAGGTTAAAACACAAATTACTGCCCACTCCCAAAATATGTAGAGGCCAGGCTAGGCGCAATATTAGAAACATTTACAAGTCAGAGATGCATTGACATGTCAGATCATGCCGTGTTCCGAACGCATCATGGCATGGCTAAGGCAGACTGTCACTGATTGGGGTACACGCACAACACCCCCAAAAGCCTGGCCACGCATTGCCATCCAAATGACATGATTGTGTATTTGTGGCGAAATGGAAATTTCGTCACTATTGAAATTACATGACTAATAAAATACATTGACCGTGTGTTCGCTTACAAACGCAAATAACAGGGATATCGTAGCGGATGATCATGAGTGAGCAAAAAACAAAAAAAAAAAACTCGGCTAGCTAGTAAAACGGAGTCATACTGAAATTCGGGCATGTCAGACGAGGTCATTATCAATCTTTGCCATTTCACATTTACGAATCACCCTCATTCATGCAAACCTTCATGTCAAAAAAAACGGACGTTAAAGGGCTCCCGTACTAGGCTAGCATGTCAATGGCTTCCACACACACACACACTCAATTGCCCACGGTCAAGCTATATTTTACACTATTAATTTCAAGTATGTAAAATTCTTGCAAGTTTTTCTTGATCTTGATTTAAACATTGCGGGAACGGGTGAACCTTGGATTTTAATCGAATTCTCAGTCCTACATTCCAGCCCACTAACTGTAACCACCGTGCATGAACGCTGATCACAAAATAACCGTGTCGTAAAATTGGGAAATTTACAGTTCTCTGATACAGCTGAAATAACAACGAGAAGTATTGATGTACTTTGTTCAAATGTGTGCGATGTGTTGTAAACCTGTAGTAGAAGGAGAGTAGGCAACCGGCGAAATTTTAAATTGCTTTGTAAGTTAGAGGGATTTTGGAAAACGCGCGAAATTCAAAATATCAGGGGGTTTTTTACTAAAAATGATAGTGGTGCTCAACCTGGTGAGCGCCAGATAATTCCTCCTTAAATTACTTCTACTTTCTCTGTGCCAATTTTCAGCACTGGGCGAATCTGGTTTAAAGAAAAATGGTCACCCCCAAAAAACGAACTTTTATCGGATATTTCCTATATGTTTCTACAGCCACCCAAAATAACCTTCCCCAACTTTAGTGCATTAACTGTGGTGTCCTGACCCCCCTGAGTTTAATTTCCAACAATTAGTCATGATTTCAAAAGTTGAAAACACCTTTGATTTTGGATTTGTCCTGTCATTTAAAATACCCTACCCTCTGACCCTACCCTCTTTTTCTGACCAATTTTGTTTCCCATCCAAAGAAGATGCCAAACAGTGCCCGCTTTTGAAAAGTAAATCTCAATAATGCCTAAGAAACAGTAGTTAATGCCTAAAGCGCCAAAACACCAAGGATCCTAACGGATTGGTGGGGGTGGATTTTGGCTTTCCATATTTTTTCTTCCCTTAGGGAAGTATTATACTGTCATTTGACCTGCACAAGTCCCTCGTTTCAGGGTACTCCGCATTACACCGTTATATTACTTACAATTCTGATGCCTACAGCATGCTATGCACTTTATTTCGCCATGTGAGTCTGAAAGGGGTTAAGAATTGTGGCTTAAGTTTCACATCATATGGAGTAATTCGAACTTCAGGGACAATAGAGACCGTGACTTTCGAAACGTGGAACGTAAACATTCACGTACGACATCACATGATTAACGTGACCCTTTTTGGACCAATCATAAACGAATATATCATGTTTTACGTTAACGTTTACGTGCCACGTTTCGGATAAAACAGGGGTCTCTAATATAATCTTAGGGATGGCTTAAATTCAACCACCAGTACCACGGCCCACCAGTGCCCGGTTCCTGTCTTAAAACAATAAATACGGTTCAACCATCATGAACCGCGTGTCAATTGGCGATTTACTGTTAATAACAAAAATTAGGTTCCAACAAAAAAACCCCCCGCGAAAAGGGTCAATTAGCCGGTTAAATACTGCACGTTAAAACTTGCATGATTCCCGTAGGCAGGGAGCAAGAGAATGGGGTTCAAAGGTCATGACCTCCCACCACAATCGGAATACACACATATGAATATTGGGCCAGTGATTCTTCTGATCAAGTTTGGCTGCAATTGGCCAAGCGTTTATCCAGGAGATACAAAAATAAACAGTTCAACCAACCAAAATGGAACACACACAAGACTGACACACGCAGGGGAATCTGCTCTCAAAATCTCCCCTGCTTTTTAATCAGGGAGGAAAAAATAAAATAGGTTTACCATCAGGAAACCGCGGGTCAATGGCGGTTTCTTTGTTAAAAACAATAAATCACGGTTAACCCTCATGAACCAGCGGGGCAATTCGGCGGTTTATATTGTTAAAAACAAAAATTAGGTTCTAGCCTCATGAACGCGGGTCAATCGGTGCTGTTTTCTATTGTTAAAAAAACAAAATACGGTTCAACCGTCATGAACTGCGGGTCAATCGGTGGTTCTATTGTTAAAAACAATAAAATACGGTTCAACCATCATGAACCGCGGGTCAAACGACCGGTGCTAATATTTAAAAAAAATCAAATACGGTTCAACCGCCATGCGACTGGGGTCACTAGGTGGTTTATTGTTAAACACAATAAAATACGCTTCAACCGCCAGAACCGTGGGTTTAAATCGGCGGTTTAGCTATGTTAAAAACAATCAAATACGGTTCAACCCCATGAACGGAGGTCAATCGGCGGTTTGTATGTTAAAAACAATATAAAATACGGTTCAACCGCCAGAGCTGCGGAGTCAATCGGCGGTTTCTATTGTTAAAATCTAAATACGGTTACACCATGAACCGTGGTTCATCGGCGGTTTTATGGTCAAAGACAATAAAAAACGTTTCAAGCGCCATGAACTGCGGGTCAATCGGCGGTTTATTGTTAAAAACAATTAAAATACGTTCAGCGCCATGCACTGCGGGCCAAGCGGCGGTTTTCTATTGTTAAAAACAATCAAATACGGTTCAATCGCCATGAACTGCGGGTCAATCGGCGGTTTTTATTGAAAAAACAATAAAATACGGTCAACCGCCTGAACTGGGGTCAATCGGCGGTTTCTATTGTTAAAAACAATAAAATACGGTCAACCAAATGAAATGCGGGTCAATCGGAGGTTTCTATTGTTAAAAACATAAATACGGTTCAACCATCATGAACCGCGGGTCAATCGGCGGTTTCTATGTTAAAATCAAAATTACAGTTCAACCACCAGAACCGTGGGTTATTCGGCGGTTTCTAATGTTCAAGAACAATAAAATACGTTTCAAGCGCCATGAACTGCGGGGCAATCGGCGGTTCTATTGTTAAAAACAATAAAATCAGTTTCACGCGCCATGAAACGTGCGGGTCAATCGGCGGTTCTATTGTTAAAAACAATAAAATAAACGTTTCAAACACCATGAAATGCGGTTCAATCGGCGGTTGCTATGTTAAAAAAATGATAAAATACGGTTCAATCACCATGAAACTGGGTTAATCGGCGGTTTCTATTGTTAAAAACATTAAAATTCCGGTTCACCCGCCATGAACTGCGGGTCAATCGGCGGTTTATTGTTAAAAACAATTAAAATACGGTTCAATAGCCCTGAACTGCTGGTCAATCGGCGGTTTCTATTGTTAAAAACAATAAAATACGGTTCAACCGCATGAACTGCGGGTCACTCGCGGTCTTATATTGTTAAAAACATTAAAATACGGTTCAACCAACCATGAACTGGCGGGTCAATCGGAGGTTGATATTGTTTTAAAAAATAAATACGGTTCAACCGCCATGAACTGCGGGTCAATCGGAGGTTTCTATGTTAAAAAACAATAAAATTACGGTTACCACCATGAACTGCGGGTCAATCGGAGGTTTCTATTGTTAAAAAAAATAAATACGGTTCAACCGCATGAACTGCGGGTCAATCGGAGGTTCTATTGTTAAACACAAAAAAACGGGTCAACGGATATGGACTGAAGGTCAACTCGGTGGTTCTATGTTAAAAACAAGGAAATGCGGTTCAACACCATGGAACTGCGGGTCAATCGGAGGTTTCTATTGTTAAAAACAATAAACATACGGTTCAACCACAGGAACTGCGGGTCAATCGGAAGTTCTATTGTTAAAAACAATAAAATACGGTTCAACCGTCATGAACTGCGGGTCAATCGGTGTTTCTATGTTTTAAAACAAAAAATACGGTTCAACGCCATGCACTGCGGGGTCCATCGGCGGTTTTTATTGTTAAAAACAATAAAATACGTTCTCAAGCGCCCCATGAACTGCGGGACAATCGGCGGTTTCTATTGTTAAAAACAATCAAATACGGTTCAATCGCCATGAATCGGGTCAATCGCGCGTTTTCTATGTTAAAAACAAGAAATACGGTTCAACCACCATGAACTGCGGGTCAATCGGCGGTTTCTATTGTTAAAAACAATAAAATACGGTTCAACCATCATGAACTGCGGGTCAATCGGAGGTTTCGATTGTTAAAAACAATAAAATACGGTTCACCCGCCATGAACTGCGGGTCAATCGGTGGTTTCTATTGTTAAAAACAATAAAAACGTTCAAAACCGCCATGAACTGCGGGTTTTATCAAATCGGTGGTTTCTATTGTTTTTAAAACAATAAAATAAGCGTGCAACCGCACCTGAACTGGGGTTTCATCAATCGGAGGTTCTATTGTTAAAAACAATAAATAAGGTTTTTCAACGGCTTCATGAACGGTAGGGTCAATCGGTGGTTGCTATGGTAACAAACAAGGAAAAATGCGGTTCAACCACCATGAAACTTTTTTTTTCTAAAAAGTAATTTTATTGTTAAAAACAATAAAATAACGGTTCAACCACATGAATGAGGGTTTTTCAATCGGCGTTTTTCTATTGTTTTAAAAAAAAACAATTTTAAAATACGGTTCAACCAATAGGGAACCAGGGTCAATAGGCGGCTTCTATGTTAAAAACAATTTTAAAATACGGTTCAACCGCCATGTGACAACCGGGGGGGCAAGCGGCGGTTGTTTTCTATTGTAAACACACATTAAAATACTCGCGCTTCAATCGCCACGAACCGTGGTTAATTCGGCGGTTTTCTCTTGTTAAAAACCAAGCAATACGTTCAATCGCCATGAACTGCGGGTCCAATTCGGCGGTTTCTAATTGTTAAAAAAAAACAATCAAATACGACGGTTCAATCGCCAGACTGCTGCGGGTCAATCGGCGGTTTCTAATTGTTAAAACATAAAATAACGGTTCAACCACCATGACCTGCGGGTCAATCGGCGGTTCTATTGTTCAACACAATGAAACGCTTCAATCGCCACGAACCGGGTTAATCGGGGCGGTTTCTAATGTTTAAAAAAAACAATCATCCGGTTCCAACCACCATGACCGGGGGCCAATCGGCGGATTCCTATGTTAAAACCATAAAATATACGGTGTCCAAACCCGCCATGAACTAACTGCGGACAATCTGTGGTTAATATTGTCAAAACACTAAAATACGGTTCAACAACCGCCATGAAAGTCGGGTCAATCGGTGGTTAATTTGTTAAAAACAATAAATAACGACGTTTCAAAACACTAGGACACAGGGGTACAATTCGGGCGGCTTCTATTGTTAAAAACATAAAATAATACGGTTCACCGCAGACCCGGGGGTCAATCGGTCGTTGTTCTTATAATACATACAATACAAGCAAACAATACTTACTTATGGTAGAGTGCCGATTGCCTTTCCTTAGTTTAATTACATCTCTCAGAGCTAGTTGAAGACGGTTCAGAAACATAATATTGAACGTTTCTACCGAAAGCAAGCAAAGCAATCACCCAAGCCCAGTTAAGAGAGATAGTACAAATATGTGTCTATTATAAAATCTCAGCCGACGCAAATTTATTTGGAACCAACCAAAAGATTCAACAAAAGTCTTATCCAAATCCAGGCCTAACGTGCAGTTTCGATATGGATAAACTGATAGGTGCATTACGTGCAAACCTTTACAAAACCCTTAGCTTTCTTTCCATGCCCTGATTGGCTAAATACGTCTGCAACCCAATATAGTTAACCATAAAACCGGCCGATAGACCTTAGGGGGTTAAATCTTTTCAACCTACAAATATTGCGCGATGTTGCCTTAACAAAGAACACACACACACTGACACATACAACACATCATAGCATACACTGACACGTACATATGCACAAGCACACAAATCTACATACACACGCATAGAATCACACACATACACATACCAATGGCGGCAATACGTAACACAGACACGTACATATTTATGTTAAGGTGCCGAATTCTAGTGTGTCCGAAAAAAAGTGGTGTCAGATGGTCAGGTTACGGAAACTCCCCACAAGTACGGCCACACTTGCACCTAAGCATATGGACAAATAAGACAGATGACCACAACACATACAACAGAAAATTACACTTATACCCTCCTCAGGTTTGTCGGCTCTTGTTATTTCTACCAGAAGAAGAACACGATCGTCACAGCAATAAGTCCTTTCATCGTTGGTCGTTGAATTTGACCTGCAATGGTTCAAATTAAAATACCCAACAAGAAAGAGGATGTAGATCATACAACCTTTAATTAAAAATCTATTTCTTACTTCTCCCAAAAAAAAAATAAAAATAAAAAAAAAGAAAACAGCTGCATAATTAAATATCATGTGGGAGGCAATAACACAAAACACATTAAGCAGCCAATCAACTCTTAGGAAATAGCTGAAATTTTAGAGCTTTCTTAAAGTAACAATGGACTTGGAATGCTAACAGAGATGCAAATAGTTCCATAAGCTAGGGGCCTCATTGCTGAAAGCCCTGTCACCCACTGACCTTTTTTGTGCGGGAAACAGTGATGAGCGTCTTGTCATCTGCATAAACGCCATCCTGGCCTGCCAGGATATCAAATGAGAGGTAAATTCGGACAAGTAGATGGGCAATTGTCCGGAAATCCCCTTGTAAGTAAGAAGCATCAGCTTAAAGACAACGCGCTGACTAATTGGTAGCCAATGGTAGCTCTTTAAGGAGTGGTGTGGCTGGTGTCCTTCTATCGGATCTGAACACCAGCCTGGCTGCTCTATTCTGCCAAAATCTGAAGTTTCTTACCTCCGATCTCTGGCCCGACATTCCATCCAAAAGTGAATTGGCATAAGATCACTGCGAGATAAAATCAGTTAACGGACGAGATATGACACTCTCAAATGTGATAAAGCGGCGGATCCGGAAAATATTGCGAAGTTGAAAGTTAACAGACTTAATGATGGCCTTTACATGTTCAGTCATAGACTTTGTCTGATCAAACACGACACCAAGGTTTCTAAATGCCGAGGACTGGGGAACGAACATCCACTGTCCCGACCTGATGGTAATATCTTTGAGGCGATTTGTTAATAGGTATGAACATGCGATGCAAACTTCTGTCTTTCCATCATTCAATTTGATTTGTTACGCGCCATCCCCTCACTGATTCATAATACAAAGAATAGTCTTTTGAAGCATGTGTTGGCATCACCATCATCTTAGGATCAAATGTCAAATAGAGCTGTAAATCATCAGCATACATGTGGTAATGCAATATTGTGCTCCCGGATGATGATGTATAACAATATGTGTACATTATGAAAAAGAGAGGCCCGCCACATGAACAGAACCCCTGAGGAAGACCGAAGGAGATGATGACCTTGTTTTGAAATTGCAGCCCAATGCGCACACGAAAAGATCGTTTTGCAGGTAAGACCGAATCCTCTGTAAGGCAGTACATTGATTTTGAAAGTATCACGGTAACCTAATCCAAAAGAATGGCTGATCACAGTATCAAAAGCTTCAGAAAGATCTAGCAGCACATAGCATCTGCCTACTGTTGTGAATTGCATTTAGGATATCGTATCGTCTTGACACGCAGAAGTGCCGATTTTCAATGCTGTGTCGTTCTTTGTAACGCCGACTGAAACTTCTCATTTAAGTCTTTTGAGACAAGATGATCCTTTCTCTGGGCACTCACTATTTTCCTCCATGAACTTAGACACCAGCTATATTTTGACATAGGCGATAGTTTTTGAGCACCTCTTTGCCTAGGGAAGGCTTTTTTGCTGAATGGGTGTCACAGCAGCTTCCTGGAGCTTAGCTGGGAAAATACCAGTGCGGATAGACTTGTCAATGATCAGTGTTAATGGCTCGGCCAGAGTTGCAACATACTCCTTAAGTAACACCAATTGAATGGTGTCTAAGGAACATGCTTTTGATGGAGTTGACATAAACACCTTGGTTACCTCTTAAACAGGGACTGGATTAAAACTCATGCATTGGAACGGTCTCATCAAAGTATTGTCCCCAATTGGATCAATTAATTCGAGTTAGACCTGGATAATTATCACGGTCCCGTCTGATTTTGTAGACCTTGTCAGTGAAAAACCTGGCAAATGAGCACTAGTCAGGAGCTTTTGGTTTTGGGGTTTAAAAAGAGTCTTCAGAGGAGCAAACATGGTTTTGTTGTTAGCATTTTTAATTGTTCTTGTAATAAACGCCCTAAGCATGATGAATGAGTTTACCAGTTCACTGTGATTGTACCTTGTATGCATCCAGATCGACAATATTTCTAGGTTTTACCATTTTCTCTCTAAACGTCTACGTTCACGTCTGGGCATCATCAAGATCTTTATTAAACCAAGGTGATCGTGTAAATAATGCGGAACGCTGTTGAGGAGGGGCATGGGAATCGAGTACACTAAATAAAGACTCCTCAAATTACCACGCACCTCATCAACTGAGCCATCACGAAGGTCAAGAATGCCAATCATGGGGATGAAATGTCATTGGAGAAAGGAGTCTTGTCAATATTCTTTATATTTTCTGGATGGTGAACATAGTTCTCATGAGTGGTGATTTCTGGCTGCGATTCGTACAATTAATCAAACGATGATCAGAGCCTAGCCCATGGCCAAGAGGCCCCCAGAACTAATCATCTTCAAGACGATATATGATCAGGTCCAGAGTGTGACAATCTTTATGGGGTAGGGCCATGGATAGGTTGATGAAAAACCATTAGCAGCCAGATTCTCCAAAAAATGACTCGACTCGGTTTTGCGAGGAGGTCGACATGCACGTTTAAATCACCCAGCAGTATCGTTTTAGCGGGGAACAAGAGGCAATCTCATTAGGAAAGTATCAACTCATTTAGAATTGACGTATTTGAGGACCATTTCCCGGGAAGGTGGTGGACGATACACAAGGATGAGTCTAACACTAGTTTTATTTTTACCAAACAAGCATGCTCCAAAGAAGGTGTGTTAATGCTGTGGGTGTATTTGAATGTTTAGCAAGTTTTGTGGATTATCCCATACACCAGGGTAATCAGACTTCCTGGAAAAGTGCGGAAGGCATATCCCTCAGGCAGCATCTCACAATGACCAAAGGATCGCTTCAGCCAACCAGGTTTCAGTTATCAGAAAAAAATTCCACATCCATTCGCAATAATGTATCAGAAATAGAGACCGTCTTTTTACGGAAAGAACGGGCATTCAATAGGCGGAATGTTGAGAAGATTTTATTGTTTAGAATGTCACGGATGTTGCTGAGAGTTTCCGTGTTGACTGACCAGTCAGGATGGGACTCATTTTTGGTTTTAGAATGTCTGGACACGCTGAGGTGCTGTCGGGGGCCTGGATGGTGGATATATTGATTAAATTATCAATGTTAGACCGGAATGTGGAATGTAAGGTTACGATCCATCCCTGTGAATGTGTGGGACGGGAGTCACTACTGGAATGATTCTACGTCATGTGCTTCCCTCCCGATGGGCTCTCTCTGTCTAATGAATATCATGATTATCCCAAAACGACAATTACAGAAAACACTAAATAAGAATTAAATACAATTTCTTAAATACAAATTACAGCATAATTAATAAAAAGAATACCATTACAGATAGCTTATACAGAAGTGCTAGTAAAAGGATCAGAGCTGTGTTCAGCCGGTCAGGTCAGCGAACACGTCTAAATGCCGGCCTTCAAAAAGACCCAAGTATAATTGCATAGACAGCTGATCAAATATAACAATGCAAATATTAACAATTTAAAACCTTAAGAGCAATATAAAAAAGCAAAATTAGTGAGCATAGCCGGCAGTTTATAGGAATATGAAATAAAACCGAAGATAGACTGCCGGATATGCTGTACCAGGGCCGCGACGAAGAATGTAACTGAAGAATTTGACATCAACAACGGCGTGAAGCAAGGATGCGTACTGGCACCAGTCATTTTCAACATCTTCACTTGCATATTAGCTCACGCGGTTCAAGAACTTGACAAGGGAGTGTACATCCGATACCGCCTTGATCATTGTTGATAGCTCTCTCTTTGACCTTCGACGTCTTTCGGCAAAAACAAAAACATCTGTTTTCTGGTGACTGTGCACTGATGGCACATTCATAAGATGAGCTTCAAGTGATGCTCGATCGCTTCTCTGAAGTTTCAAAATTATTTGGTGTAGCAATCAGCCTTGGCAAGACTGAAGTTCTCCACGGGCCTGGTGCCAAACTCACACGTTCCTGCACCAAACATCACGATCAATGGTCAGAAGTATCTGTGCAGCATAATTGCAAACGATGGCTCCCTTGACAAAGACTGATGTGTTATATACTGACGGATGGTGGCAATACAAAAGTATACGAGAATTTAATATTCATCACTATGTTATACAACAAAACGGTGAAAATCGTATTTTTTGCGTTCCATACGGAACTCTGTATTTGATTTTTTTTTCGCGAATTTTATTCTATCTAGCATCATTGCATAAATACAAGATAATATACACTGTCAAGTGTTAAACTCATTTTTCAATTGAATTTAAGGCATAATTTGGCCTAGATTATACAGTTCTCACCTACTTTGTATTATGTGCTTTAACGGAATAAAGCACACGATATCGCGTAGGTGCGAATGGGTACAATGCATTTAAACCGAATTTATTAATATGAATCTTGTATATTGATGCGTACTTATTATGGCTTTTACATTGGCCATAAGTCGTCATCGAATCCCTTTTATTTCCAATGACGACTAAGGATTAGCATAAATTAATTCGAGTTGTATTTGTTTAAACTTACACTGATTCTGAATTTTAATTCAGAAAAGCAAATTACATTTTGGGTCACACGTCATGCTTGGTAAACATGAAATCGATTACGACTTCAGTTTACACTTCAAAAAGTTGCAATTGTTTACGACTTATTCCATTTCACTTCAAGTCATAAAGTCATCATTGAAATCCGACCTTTTTAATTGCGTTTGATCAGTGTAAACATGACTCTGCGAAGTTTGCCATTTTTAAATGGTAAAATATCCATGTCGCTAGACTTCATTTATGGGTCTTTATAAGGACCGATTTATGTTTTCCATTGATTTTATTATCTTATTTTACCTTATTGCCGACACTGTTCAAACCGGGTTAATACATAGAGATAAACTTGGTTTGAATATCCACCAATTACCTTTTGTCGATGGCAGTCAGTGGTTCCTGATTCCACAACACTCGGCCAATTTGTGTACAGTATTGAATTAGGTGAGTTCTGAATAATGTACTAGCAACACATAAAGCCTCAACGTCACGTCTACACTTCCATAAATACTTGGTTGAAAATAGGCTTATTTGTTGAAATGCTGGCGCGCACGAAATAGATTGCTGTAGCTAGTGAATACGCATGCGCAGGTTAAAACCCCCAGAAACGGTGATTAGCAGGAACTATTGCGCTTCATTCCGCAGCTATTCAGCTTGCGGCAATCTATTTCCAGGAGCGCCCAAGCACGACATCGATCCTATTTGTTATGCCAGTTTGGGCTGTATACAAAATGTCAAAAATCATTGAACCTAACAAAATAGTAAATGTTGCATTTTTTAATGAAAGGAGAACAGTTCAAGTTCTTACTCTACTGGGGTGGTTTTTACAAACTTTTTACACTGATAGTTTTAAAACAATAGTATGATTAACATAAAATTTACATATTTTTTGTTCTACACCTTTGGTTGACATAAATGGCTATATCTGCCACAGAAAGTGACAATATAACCATAGGATTTCTTTATTTGGTTGGGTACAGATTATATTGAAGGAAATGGTCCGCTTGTAACTTTCCTTTTTCATAACAGTATAGAATGTTTATATTGTTTTCCTTTTCTTGATCCATTTTTTTTATAGTCCCAGCTTATACGACTATATACACGTCAATGTTACGTTATCATACGAAATATGATAACTATGCAATCAATATTATTCCTACAGCGACTAAATTTCAAATAGAGGAATGAATTCAAATTTTGACGACTCTACCGCCTACATACAAACTGTTGCTCATAAAGCTGGAATAAAATATTTGTTACCACTTTTAATGGGAAGATTCTTACCGTGTTAGTTATTTTATGATAGCTAGTGTGTATATCGCCACACCTAACTTGAATGTGTCCAGTCCTCGGAACATATGACCAGGAAGTTAGTCCACGATAAACCCTTTACGAACTGTGTCCTTAGCCTGAGGAAAGGGGCATTGAACAGCAGATTTAGGGATTTTGCTACAAGTTTTTCAACATCAGTCATTTTTAACATATAACACATTTTGTGGGTGATTTCATGCAATGAAATGATTCAATAGAACTGTTTAAAAGTCAATCAGTCACTAACATCGCGTATGGGCCACCCATGGCATGAATCAGTGCGACAAGACGTCGTCCGGCATACTGTCCCATGGTTGTTTATTGATGTCCATGTGCAGAGCACAGGGCCGTATCGGGGGGCGGGGGGATGTACAAAGTTCCGAATTTAATCACTTGAGGTCCGCTTTGTCCTGGGTATAAATTTTAAACCGGCTTGTGTAAAAGCTGTTGTTTTTAAGGTTGTGGTGCATGAACCTAATAACCAGTGGCCAATACCACTGGCATACTACTGCATTACTATTATTATACTGTGTTTGGTTGACCCGGCCGATTTTTCGTTTCCTTTCCTCCCTCCCCCCACCCTCCCCTCCTCCCCCCCGCCCCTCTATCCCTCCGCTTCCTCCCCCTCCCTCCCTCCCCCTCCCTCCCCCTGGCCCCCTCCCATCCCCCTCCCTCCCTCCACCTCCCCCCTCCCTCCCCCCTCCCCCTCCCCCTCTTTCCCCTCCATCCGCCCCCCCTTGGGAACCGACAAGCGCACGAGCCGGAAAAATGTTTGTCGGTACAATACAACATCGCGAAGTCCACTTTTTGGCAAATCCGCCCCCCCCCCCCCCCAATAAGTTCTGGCTACGGACCTGGCAGAGTGTCCCCCCCTCATCGGTCAGAGGCTGAGTTAACTCCTGAATGTTTGCGGAAGATTGTCCCTGTATTGATGGCTTGGCCTAAGGCGCATCCCAGCATGCTCGACATGGTTCAAATCAGGGAAGCAGTGTTAATGATATGGTAACTTATTAACACTTCAACGTGTTAAAACAAAACATCACTTTACCTCTTTGACTAGGTTATAGGTCGCATAGGGGTCAATACATATGAATTGACAATGTCTTATCAATGATGCAGAAGACCAAGTTTGGTCAAAATCAGGAAAAAATGTTGAGTGCTAGAGTAAAAAGAACAATGTGAAGTAATAGCTTTGAATTACCACTAAAACACTTTATTACATTGCAATATTAACATGTTACAGTGTTAAATTATTAACACTCAGTGATTGATTATTAACACTGCAACAGCGGCCCTGTACGGCGTAACATTGTCGTCTTGCAGCCGAAAATTGTTTACATAAACCCTTCTTGCATCGTCGGCCGCGTCACATAGTGACGTATTGGACATTTTGGACTTTTTTGAGAAATTTGGCATATACATTTTGTATTGTACTATTCTACATATTCACCAAATTTTAAACCTCAAAGTGGCTTAATTAGTAAAATATTAATTAACTAATAATGACGTACTTACAAAAAGTGCCATTGTCCGAATTCCATAATGACGTATTTGTTGAAAATCCATACTGCGCAGGCCCGTAGCATCGTATCTGCATTTTGAAGTATTCGCCGCGTCACATAGTGACGTATTTTGCGATGTATTTTGCAGTTCACGGTAGAATTGGTATTTTGTCGTTTTCACATAGTGACGTATTTGCGCAAACGCATCCCATAACGACGTATTTGCGCGTCGTATTTGTTATTTACATGTTGAAATTGCTATTTTGTCGTTTTCCCAGCACTTTGGCTTCAAAGACGACAGTAGAATAATTACAGCACTTCCCTCACGTGGAATTTAAAATATAATAAATCCTGGCACTATGTACAGTACAGGTCTGCAATTATTGCGGATCAAAACTAGCTACAACTTCTAGCTACTTGCTACTCTGTCTGGCTGCTGGCCCTGAGTCTTTCCAGTGAACACTATTTATTTCACAGCTAGACTTCCCAATATTTCTAATAATAATCATTACAGCATCATCATGCATAAACATAACCTTGCACTGACCAATTTGAATTCGCATAAATTACATCATCTGCATTGCATCATCTTACATAAATAACATCATGGGAAACCCCCAAATTTTGCAATGTTTTGATCTCAATGCATAAACAAGTTGACTCATTTTCTAAATTTAGCCTTTTGGGGAATTCCGTTCATCTCTCTAGTTGTAAACAACAGGTGCATATCTCAACATAGCACTAGGGGAATTTCATTTTTCCACAATAAACAAAGTACTTTTCCCGTGAGAAATCTTTTCTAAAGCAAAATTGAGAAATAAAATAATATTTTTAATTTAATCACAAAATGGAGGCTAATATAACACTAAAACAATCTTTTTGGTAAAGGAAACATACTTTTCCTCGTTATTCGGAATGCAATCGATTTTCCCTTTGGTCTTTCTAAGATTTTTTACGAACAGATGGGCATCATAACCCGCTAGATTATGGAAAAACACCGAAAAAAAAATGTTGGCTTTTTGTATGCGAGATTTGTGGTGTACGCTGACATCGAATCTTTCACAAAACCAGTTTACACCTGCCAACCAAATCCCAATGAGAGTTACACTGCTCCTCGAAATTTTCCAGTGAAATGACAATGATCTCGGACATTGGGATTTTTCTTATCTTTAGGTGTTATTTTTGTTTGCAAATGTGACAGTGTGTAGCTCTTTTGTAGATTTCACCTTCTCGCTTGCCAAAGACCATCTCCTTCGGAAAATTTAACTAATGGTAAATCTTCCTAATATCTTCCTCTAGAGTCTCCACAAAGATATGCGCTACATTCTCCTCCTCAAAATAACAGGATCATGCGTGTACACCGAATCGTCAAAGCACTTGATATAGTAACAGAAGCCTGAGGGCCCGAGTTTTTGATATTTCTTCGTGTAACTCTCATTGGGATTTGGTTGGCAGGTGTAAACTGGTTTTGTGAAAGATTCGAAGTCAGCGTACACCACAAAAGGAACTAACTGAGATTTGAAATGATTAGGGAGTTCCTTTTTCGGTTACCTTCGGCATTGTGATTTTGCAAGCTTTTATGATTTCCACAATGCTCTTCGTGCTTGAGTAGGCTTCCTTTACTTTTGAAGAACGCATGGCATCTTTGACAAAAGTGGCGAACCTGACCATCTTTGGACGCTTTACTGGATAATAGGGTGTTTAGATTTTTGATTACACAGTAATGCTTCTACCATCCCCGCGTTTACCTGAAAACAAGAGATCGACGATATGCTCCGGATTGACCCATGAACTTGCTTTCAGCGGATTTAAATATTTGTTTTTGTATATCGCCTCGGATTTATCAATTATTTGATATCCAACACATTAACAGCAATTGAGGGATTGTTATTCTCAAATTTATCAATATCTCTAAAGGTTGCTGGAAATGCCTGGAGATTCATACCCAGAGGCTGTAGGATGGAATATATACCAAGCCTTTCCAAAGAATGTGCTAGAAAATATCAATAGTATATCACCCTGTTGAAGCACTTCTCGCGGCGGCCTTGTTAATGCCACATCACCTGTTGTGGCAAACTGATGCAACAATTAAGTCCAAAACATCGTGTTTAAAACACAACAGTGAACATCGACGACCCCACCTCAATTCTAGGCCGGCTGAGTACCACAGAGGAACTGTCCTTTAGGAAAGCACCAAAGTTTGTATCCTGCAGCTGAACGTTGAGGGTCTCAGCCATGCACCAGGTGACTTCATCTTACAGCTCTCCAGGAGACGGAGTGAATATCATCCTCCTCAAAGAAACTCACTGCGAATCTGTAGAGAAGCTGCAAATCGAGGGTTTTGACCGTATTTGGCTCATTCCGCACAACAACATGGGATCGCTTCTATGTGAAGCAAGGATACAAAGTGGATCAACCCTCTGCTGCAATCTTCAATGAATTCGCCGATCCAGTGTATAACTTTTGAAGCTATGGGAACCCACTTCACCAACATTAAGCCACCACCAGCTGAGGCAGACTTCAACTCCCTTCCAGTAGTTCAGCGGAAATCCCCCTTCGTCTGCGGAGATCTCAACTGTAGAAATACAGCATGGGGATACTCCAACCTTGACAAGAATGGCAAAGCGGCTCTTGAATGGATTGAAGCCCAAGACCTCAACTGCTGTTTGATAGTAAGGATCCACCTAATTTCTATTCAAGCAGTCATGGGACATGGACCTGTCACGACCCTGTCAAAGTCACCAGCGACATCGAATCCCGCTGCTCCAGAACGGTCCTCCCTAGATTAGATTTCCTAGATCAGGTCATTGCCAAACCTGGTCACCAGTGACATCAAGGTCACGATCTCCAGTCTCTACAGAAAGAGATGGAATTTCAGGAAAGCCCACTGGTCCAAGTTCAAACAAAACTCACCAGCGAACGTCATCCACGCTGCAAGTTCCGGCTCTCATCTAACATCAAACGATGAATATTCTGACTTGTGCTCCATGCTCCAGCAAGCAGCTAAACATTTCCATTCCAAGAGGAGAAGGAATCCCTTACACCCCTGTTGGGCCAAGGAATGCGACGATTAACAAAGTGTAAGTGTAATACCAACTGCGATACTGAGAGGAGAACAGCAAAGGCCAAACCAGCTACTGATCTGCTTGGCCAAAAGAGCCGCACCAGAAGGGAGGAGGAGATATCCAATATCAAACTTTACCCAATTCGCCGCAGGGCATGGAACAAATCAACAAACTCCCCGGTCGTAGCTGTCCAGCTAAGCAATGTCCTGTCTCTGCCAACTCCATCGCTTCAGTACTTGTCAAACAATGGAAAGTGGCAAGACCACCCCTCCACAGGCGAAAGCCCACTATCGTGCTGTTAATGCAGAGATTAAACAGCTTTACATAAACCTCGCCCCGTCAAGCCCCAACTGTCCCAACCATTCACCTCGATGAAATCACCGAAAAAGTAATTAAAGTTATCAAGAATGGGAAGCTCCTGGCAATGAAACATCCATACAGAATTCTTGCAAGAAATAGGCACACCGAAGCTTGCGATTGGCTCCAACTCTTCCTTCCTACTTGCAGGAACGTCAATATGCACTCCAGATGGGAGACTTCAAAGGTCATTGCAATCCTTAAGCCCAAGAAACCGCAAATGACCCAAGTTACAGGGGACCCATCGGAGTCATCTCACATCTTAAGCTGCTTGCTGACGCGGCAGGAATCAATGTTACGGTCGAGGCAAATCTACATCCCCCGCACCCAAGCTGGATTTTGAAGAGAGAGAATCAACAACTGATCCAGCTAGCAAGGCTAACTAGTTAATGACATAGAGAAAGCCTTCCAGAAGAAGCAGAAGTTGGGAGCAGTCCTCAGTAGACCAACCTGTGCCGTACGATACAGTTGCATCGAGGTCTCAAATCAAAGCTACTCAAAATCTCCCTATGTCAAAGCTTGTCAAGAATTATGTGCTCATCCAAGACAGATCTTTCGTCATGGAGACATTCAAATGGGAACGCAGTAGAAGTAGAAAGCGCAAACTTCGGAATGGTGTCCCACAAGGTTTCTGTCCTGGCACCCAGTCTCTTCAACATCTTACGTCCAGGTATGCCAAAGGGAGATTGGTCGCAGTACTCCTACGCAGACGACCCGGCACTTGGGCTAGCTGTGATTTATTTGGAGTCCTTAGAAACAGTGTTGCAGAAAGACCTCATCACTCTAATCACTGAAGCCATTCTTCACCGATGGTACTTTGAACACTCAGCAAACCGAAGACCGTCAGCTCTGTTTTTCACCTTGCAACTCGATGCGCAAAAAGAGAACATAAACATCATCTCTTAGATGGATGAAAAAACTGTTTCTACTTATTGGACCCCCCAAACACCAAAGTACCTTGGCGTCAACAATGGAACGACAGCCGTACTTCAAACCACACACACCAAGGCAGCGCAAGAGACGAGATCGACGATATGCTCCGGATTGACCCATGAACTTGCTTTCAGCGGATTTAAATATTGTTTTTGTATATCGCCTCGGATTTATCAATTATTTGCTATCCAACACATTAAAGCAATTGAGGGATTGTTATTCTCAATTTATCCAAATCATCTAAGGTGGGGCTGGAAATGCCTGGAGATTCATACCCAGAGGCTGTAGGATGGAATATATACCAAGCCTTTCCAAAGAAAGTGCGAGAAATATCAATAGGTATATCACCATGTGAAGCCATTCTCGCGGCGGCCCTGTTGATGTCAACATCACCTGTTGTGGCAAAACTGATTCACAACTTAAGTCCAAACATCGTGTTTTAAAACTCCACAGTGAACATCTTGAAGACCCACCCTCAATTCTAGGCGGCTGAACTACTCACAGAGGAACTTTGCTTATGGCAAGCACCAAAGTTTGTATCCTGCAGATGAACGTTGAGGGTCTCAACCATGATAAGCGTGGACCATCATCCTCAGCTCTCCAGGGAGGAACGGAGTGACTATCATCCTCCTCCAAGGAAACTCACTGCGAATCTTAAGAGAAGCTGCAAATTCGAAGGTTTTGACGATTTGGCTATCCGCACAACAAAAGCAGGGACGCTTCTATGTGAAGCAAGGCAACAAGTGAGATCAACCCTGCAATCATCAATGAATTCGCTGATCCAGTGGATAAAATTTTGAAGCTATGGGAACCCACTTCACCAACATTAAGCCACCACCAGCTGAGGCAGCTTCAACTCCCTTCCAGTAGTTCAGCGGAGCTCCTTCGTCTGCGGAGAGATTTTTAACTGTAGAAACTACAGCATGGGGATTACTCCAACATTGAACAAAGAATGGGCCAAAGCGGCTCCTGAATGGATTGAAGCCCAAGACTCCAACGCTGTTGATAGTAAGGATCACCTACTTTCTATTCAAGCAGTCATGGACATTGGACCTGTACCGACCTGTCAACAGTCACAGCGACATCGTATCCCGCTGCTTCCAGAACGGTCCTCCAGATTTCCTAGATGAGGTCATTGCCCTATCCTGGTCACCAGTGGCATCAGGTCACGATCTCAGGCCTCTAAGAAGAGATGGAATTTCAGAAGCCACTGGTCCAAGTTCAAAAAACTCACCAGCGAACTGTCATCCAAGCTGGCCAGTCCCGGCTCTCTAACATCAACGATGCATATTCTGACTTCTGCTCCATGCTCCACAAAGCAAGCTAAACATTCCATTCAAAGAGGCAGAGACGGAATCCTACACCCCCTGTTGGGAAAGGAATGCGACGAGTTATACAAAGTGTATTGTAATACCAATTGCGATACTGAGAGAACAGCAACGGGTAACCAGCTAATGGATTGCTTGGCCAAACAGAGACGCACAAGATGGGAGGAGGAGATAACCAATATCAACTTTACCCCCACTCTAGCCGCAAGGCCGGGAACACCATAAAACAAGCTATCCGGCGACAGCTGTCCGTAAGCAGTGTCATGTTCTGCCCACACCAACCCATCGCTTCAGTATTGTCAACAATGAAAGTGGCAAGACCACACCCACAGGCGAAAGCCCACTCTCGTGCTGTTTAATCAAGAGATTTAAAAGCTTATACAAACTCTCCCGTCAAGCCCCATGTCCCAAACCCATTCACCTCGATGAGAACACCGAAGTAATTAAAGTTCTCAAGAAGGGGGAAAGCTCTGGCAATGACAAAAAATGCCATACAGAATTCTTGAAAAGAATTATGGCACCGAAGCTTTGCGGTGATGGCTCCACTATTCCGTTCTACTGGCATGGGAACGTCAACTAGTCCATACCAGATGGGAGACTTCAAAGGTCATTGCAATCCTGCAGCGAAGAGAAACCAGCAAATGAGCCCAAGGAGTTACAGACCCATTCGCTACTATCTCACATCTATACGCTGCTTGAGCGTCTGATATCGGCAGGATCAAAGATACGGTCGAGGCAAATCTACCCCGCACCCAAGCTGGATTTCGAAGAGTAAATCAACAACTGATCAGATAGCAAGATGTAATGACTAGGACGCCTTCCCAGAAAGAATGCAGAAAGCCGTTGGAGCAATCTTCAAAGACCTAACTGCTGCGTACGATACAGTCTGGCATCCGAGGTCTCTACCTTAAACTACTCAAAATCTTCCCTGATTCAACTTGTCAAATTTTCATTATGCTGCTCATCCAAGACATTTCGTCCTGGAGACATCCAATTGGCCAACTCTCGCAGGAAGAAAACGCCAACTTCGGAATGGTGTCCCACACGGTTCTGTCCTGGCCCACTTCTCTTCAACATATACGTCTCAGATATGCCAAGGGAGATTGTTCGCAAGTACTCCTACGCAGACGACAACGCGCTTGAATAGCGCTGATTTCTTTGAGTCCTTAGAAACAGTGTTGCAGAAAGACCTAATCACTGTAAGCCAATTCTTCCACCGATGGTACTTGAAACTCGGCAGGCCCAGGGTCGTCAGCTCTATTTTTCACTTTGCAAATCAATGCGCAAACGAGAACTAAACATCACTCTCGATGGAGAAAAACTGTCACATACCAAACCCAAAGTACCTTGGCGTCACATGGAACCGCAACCTTACGCTCGACCAACACACCAAGGCAGTCGCAGCAAAGACGCAGTCTCGTGTCACCTCCTCAGAAGTCTCGCAGGAACTGATGGGTGCATCTTTTGACACCTTACATATACATCAACTGTGTCTTGGGCATACTCCTACTGCAGAATACGCTGCACCAGTGGGGAGTCACAGTGTACATTCACACAAGATTGGTGTCCGTTCTGAAATGATGCAATTAGACTTGTGAGTGGTTGCCTTTTGCGAAGCCCTGTAGAATATCTTCCATTCTGTCTGGCATAGCTCCTGCAAACCTTAGGAGGAACCTTCAGACCATCAAGCTCGCCAAGAAATTGATGAACCTGGTAGCCTAATCCCCTCACCAAACCTTTGAGGATCAGAGAATTCCCGGAATCACTTGCTACCCCATCCATGAACACTTGCCGTCACGTATCCTATCGATCATCCTGGTCTGAGCAGATGGTTTGAGCACTGGTCATCCTCTACTGAAACCTAAAGCATTTGTGGACAGCCATCTAGCAATGCCCAAAGGCTGTGACCTTGATAGGATTGGGTCAACCTCAACAGACTCAGAACTGGCTTTGGTCGCACAAAGAACTTCCTTCACAAGATCGTGTAGAATTTCACCAAACTGCGTTTGTGGAGCCACATCATCAATATGACTGTGCGGTTCTACAAGTCCCAAAGGGAATCCCAGGCCTGATCAACCTGAGATGAAACGATGCAGCTGGCTAAAGACGGACCTTCCACTTGTAATTTTGGACTTGCACGAACAACAACCATGTTTGAACTGAGTCTTTTTCGGCTGAAACAACTGCTAATTGGGAGGAAGTTTCGTCGGAAGAGGATCTCCCAGGAAAAGATTCAAAACTTGGCATCCTTTAATTGAATCCACTGATATGAACCCATAAAAGCAAGAAAGAATGGTCTAACATCCGAAAGCTCCAAGGGGTCCCACAGCACCTCCACGCACCAAATCACACCCAATCAAGTTGCGCATCAACTCTGCTTTTAAACATTTAAATGGCAAGTGCGGCAAGCCCAAGAAGATCAACTAGACTGTAAGAGGTTTAGTGGCGACCCTGGTTTCGACATCGCAACTTCAACATGGACGATTTGAATCCGTTATTGCTAAACTTCACCAGGAAAGCATTAGGCCTTGATAACAGCTCAACTGAGCATGCTGAATTCGGCCCATAGCAAGGAATGGCTTCTTGAGCTCTACCATGTGCGCCTTATTTCCCCCAGGTTTCCAAAGACTTAGTAAAGCACATGTTAGGCCACTCCGAACCTAGGAAAGATCCATCAATCCCAAGAGCTACACAGACCACATCACTCCTCAGCCATACTACAAGCTCTTCGAACGGTCTCCTGCTCATTCGTATCGCACCTCATACCAGATCAAGCATGTTTTCCGGCCAGGCAACAACAACAAGCCAAGTACTCAACCTAACTCAACACATTGAGATGCTCGAGCAGGGTATGGTAACCGGATTGTGTTCTTCGACCGACAGGGTTCTCATAAGAACGTTACCCCCAAAAACGGCCATTTTTTTGTTTACTCTAATCATGCTTTCCTTGTTTTAGCTTTATGATTGCAATAGTACTTTTTTTGAACATGTGGTGAAAACACGAAAGAAAACGTGAAAAATAACCAACAATAACTATTTCCCTAAATGAGCAAATCTACGTTGTCCACGGCTAGTAACATAGCAGAGAAACATGTACAGTGTATTTCTTATGGATGTGAGCACACGTAGTCTTCAGATTTAATTAATTTTTCACATGTAATGCCTAAACAGCACCTGAAAATGCACTTTAATTTGTTCTTCAGAATAAGTGACCTAATTCCCCTCACCCCGTCTCTCATCATAATGCAAATATTAATTTGTTTAAGCGCGTGGACTCCTACAATAGCATATTCTACTGAACTGATCTTGGGTTAAAGGACCATCGTTCATCGTGAATGGTTAAACGTTTTCCCTTCAATGTAAGTAGACTTCCAAGTAAGATGGCAATCAAGGGGAACAGAGAAAAAAATTCTGGAGCATGGCAAGACTCTAAAAAGGTGCAAGGAGAGAGTTAGGGTCGTCAAAGATCAGGACAATCAGCCTCAAATAATACTGCAGTGCGTAGAGAACTGAACAATAAACTCTAAAACCAGCAATGGGTCTTGGAATTTGAGAGTATTATTGGCCAGGAGGGTCTTAAACATTTTTATGTCGGGGATATTTGCATCCATGGTTTCCTCTGCTAATGCTAGCCGTGGACAAAGTAGGTTTGCATCATTTTTAGGGAAATAGTTTGATTATTTTTTCGCCGTTTCTTTCTTGTTTTCACCATATGTTCATAAAAGTACATATTTTCATAATATAAAGCTAAAACAAGGATAAGAATTAATTAAGTAAAATTTGCCGTTTCTGGAGGGTAACGTTCTTTCTGAGACACCCTGTATCAGCAGCCTACGACACTGTTAATCACAGGACATCCGCTTGACTGAGCTTATCAAAGGATTGCTGACAAACAGGATGTTCTTTGTTCACAGTTGTTGAAGAGAGACTCTCTAAAGCCATGAAAGCTTTGGATGAACTCACTCCTTATAAAGGAAAACCACCTACGTGCAAATCCATCCAAGACACAGGTGTGTGCTTTCCATCTACGCAACCGTGAAGCCAAACGTCAGCTTAAAGTTACCTGGTCTGGAACACCCCTGGAGCACTGTGATAACCCTGTCTACGTAGGAGTTACCTTGAACTGCACTCTCTCTTATAAGACCCACATTGAAAAGACGAAGAGTAAAGTATGGTCACGCAATAACATCTTGAACAAACTCCCTGGCACAAGATGGGGTGCTCGCCCACATACCCTAAGATCGACGGCACTTGCCCTGTGCTACTCATGTGCAGAGTATGCTTGCCATGTATGGGAAAGGTAACCCATGCCAAGAAGCTTGATTCAGCATTAAATGCCTCCTGCTGGCTTATCATAAGATGCCTCCGTCCAACACCAACGGAAAACTTACACATCCTAGCAGGAATTGCTCCACCAGACATTCGTCGTAGCGTAGCGAGCATGCAAGAGCGTAGCTGCCAAGTATCTAATGTGAAGCACCCTATGTCTGGACCCAATCGCCTTAAATCCAGAGAGAGTTTCTTAAGCAAACTCCAACCTCTTGAAACAGTCTCTAAGGACCTTGTAGAAAGAAGGACTTGTCATCAACCAAGTAACATCTATTGGTATTGAACCTGGTGAGCATTTCCCACCTGGAGCTGACTCCTCACGGGCTGAATGGCGATGCCTCAACAGATTGAACCAGAATTGGTCGATCTAAGGTTTCCTTGCAGAAGTGGGGCTACCTGGAAGCAGATCAGGACACTACCTGTGGCTGTGGAACAGCACTACAGACAATGGAACATCTCTTGGTCTGTCCACTGCTGGAGCAACAATGCACAAACAAGGACCTTGTGGAATTCAGTGAAGCAGCCAGATGTTGTACCCATCTCTGGCTGGATCATATTTTGAGAACCACAGTGCTTGGACACGATAAGAAGAAACTATTCCAGCCCAATTGAGCTCTTCAGCCGTTGTTGGAGATTTCTGTCATTTTTTTCGGCATTTTTGTCAACTGGATTTAGAGCCCTGGTAACTGCCCACTTGAAACATTGATCATCAATATTTTTCATATAAATCAGCGCTTTCTTGCTGGTAGGTCTTTTGTAAGTGGAATGTACGTTGATCCACCGAGCGGATTGTACGATACTATATTGATTCCTAAATATAAAACCTCTTTAAATTTCCACCCACTGCCACTGTTTGTAAAGTTAGCAAGTTCCTCTTGCATTTTGGATGACTTTAAATCATATAAACTGTCTAGACCCGTAGCTTTCTAAGATTATTTCTGTATCAGTTCGAAATTGTTTTTTCTTTTCATCTTTAAAGGTCCCAGGAAATGAGACGATAAACCTACTCCAAATCTTTATGGATCATTCCATTCCAATAAACAGAGCCAGAAAAAATAATACACTACCAGTGGCATCATTAGTGAAACTATTGATTTTCAGTCAGTGTCATGAATAGATTCACACCAGTCACCTGGAATTTTCTATTACTCTCTGAAAAATCAATAGTTTCACTAATGATATCATCACCAACCCAAAAATTGAATGCTCTCTGGTCCCTCCTTGTAGACTTGACACAAACCACACCAATTCTATTTGCATTTCCTGGGACCTTTAACCTCTCCCGTTGCTGGATATATTTTCTCCATCCAACACACAAGAACACACTTAACTTTTGTTTGACGATCATCGCTTAGAAGACCGATAACACCCTTTTTCGCGGCCACTGCTCGTATCATATCCAGGCTTTCCAGCCACCCTATAACGATAAGTGAAACTCTTGAGGGCTGTAGATTTTTTTTTTAATTTTGATAGTAGTACCTCTTTCACGAACATGTTCTCCAACATCGGCGAGAAAAATTTCTAAATGAATCTTTTAAGGCTTCACGAAGATTGTCTTTCTTAAATTTCTCCCGAGCAGGTTCCACAGTGTCTGGAGAAATTATCAAATTATCCTTTAAGGTTTCAAGAAGATCGTCTTTTTTTTCAAATAAGAGCGTCCTGGAAGACTAGCATTTTTCCGCGATAGTTTTAAGATCCTGAAGAGTATTCTCCTCGCTGTCTCCTTCCTTCCGCGAGTTCCTCGTGGGATTTAGGAGGACTTCTCAAAAATTTTATACGCTCTGCCTTATTCATACGAGAGTACCCTTGTACCCCCTTTCTTTGGCAAATTCTTAAATTCCTTGAGCCTGTTAATTTTTCTCATCTTTTTAAAATTACGTCAAATGTTTTTTTCTTAAATAAGAACAAAAATCTCACGCTAAAATTTATTTTTTGCATAGTATTTTTTCGATGATTTACAATATGATTCTTTGTTTTTCAAATAGAGCTCTTTCGAATATTTTTTGTTCCTTTTCTAGTGGGTAATACTAACTCTTTGATCAAACCTACGCCGTACCAAACGTCTAATGTTCTAGGTAGATAGATGTTTTCTTTGAATCCATTGGTCATTACAGAAAACAAGCAATCGATCATTTCCCACTTTTGATTCGAGCATGATTTCTTTTTCGATGTTGCAATATGCACCGACAGGGGCTGCGACCATCTCCAGCCTGCCAATGTGGCTCTCCATCACAGATTCCGGAGTGTCATACCTTTCGTCTACCGGTGGATATAGACTTCTCAAACCCCAAACAATCAACAGTGAACTGGGTCCACCAAATTCAACACATTTAGCTGCTGCCTCATGCGCAAGAAGAAGAATGAGGTAACTTCTGACTGCCTCTATCCCCAATGTCTTCCAAATATCCCAGATGTTGCTGCTGTACACGGTGAGAGGATTTACTCCGGGCAATTGAGAAATTTCCCTAAAGAGTCTTTTGCAAATTTCCTATTTTCTTTTGGTCTACGCATGATGCTTCAGCAATCACCGTACCTCCAATTTCGCTTCGGTAGAAGATAGAAATACCAGAAATTCCGTATAATTGTATCGAATCAATTTTGTATTGTCCATTCTTCGTGTGCTTCTTCCACTGTTCCACGATTTTCGGAAAACTGTTCCCCTGTCTCCCCCAACCAATGTTGAATGGGGTATCGTCATCAGCAGTCTTGCCAATTCTCCCAACATTGATTGATGGTTGGGGAAAGGTAAGTTGAAGTGGAAGGTTGGGAATTTCAATTGAGTGATAACAGGAGCTTGTAGGCTCTCAACTCTGGCCCGGGTGAGCAATGTAGGAAATTGTCGTGAGTGTTCCAACTAATTTTTTTCTAAGATTGTAGCTTTTGCCAAAACTCCAATTTCATAATCCTTTCTCAGAGCGTAACGCGAAATACTGTTGGGGATTCCAAAGTAAGTCATCTTGTCAAATACAATTTTTGCATGATGGGGGGAGTGCTCGCGCCTTCCATGATCAGGGGAAATTCTTCAATGTGGTTCAAGATTATCAACCTCCTCGTGGTAGCCCCGGAAACTGATCGATCAGGCGAATGATAATCAACCTGAGGCTACGCTAACATCCCTGTTGTCTTTTAACTCACTGTTACTAAAAACTGAACACAGTACTCAAGACCGTGAGAACCATTACTGGCTGCCTTCGTCCCACTCCATCTGAGTTTCTACCAGTGCTTTCAGGCATTGCACCTGAAGTGCTTCGGAGAGAACATCGCACACTAAAACTGGTGAATAAGGCTCTGTTGAACAACAAGCACCTGCTGCATAATACTGTCAAAGAATCACACCAGCTCGGCAGACAGAGACTGCGCTCTCGACGACCTTTCTGTCGACACTCTGCTAAACTCTCCAGCTCCCCATTCAACATCTTACAGACATGGAACACTGCCTGTCTAGATACTCCAAGACCAGACCAATTCACCATTACATCTATGACAGAACTCCCATCCGGTCTTCCGCGTAAGGAATGGGTCACCTTGAACAAGATTCGTACAGAAGTCGGTCGTTTCAACAGCAATATGCACCGATGGGGGCTGCGACCATCTCCAGCCTGCCAATGTGGCTCTCCATCACATTCTTAATGAGTGCCAACCTTTCGTCCACTGGTGGATATAGACTTCTCAAACCCCAACCAATCAACAGTGAGCTGGCTCCACCAAATATCACAGATGTTGATGCTGTACACGGTGAGCGGATTTTACTCCGGGCTTGAGTAATTTCCCTAAGAGTCTTTCCATTTACTATTTTCTTATGGGGTTACGCATGATGCATTCAGCACTCACCGTACCTCCAATTTTGCTTCGGTAGCTCAGATTAAAAATACCAGAAATTCCGCATAATTTTATCGAATCATATTGTTTTGACACAGTACCTCTTCAATCAAAATCTTTGGGAAGCTGCAGATCTTTGCGCGGAGCAAAGATTGCAATTTTGCACAAATTGAGAGGGCTGGGACGAATTTTCAAATCCATCATGGCAGATCTGATAGATTCGGAAATCTTTCCAAATCCAATTGGTACTGCCGCATCTTCTCTGTATTCACGCTAATTATCACGCCAATGTGTTCGTCGTCTAGAGGAATCGCTTCGTCAAAAATGAAGCTTCTCATTCTGAGCACAGATTGGGAGTTTTTATCGGTTCAGAAACATTTATAATTACATTTCACATTTTGTTCGAATACATTGTGTCCCAATATTTCTCTCATCCTTTGGATGCTAGTTTCTTTCTCAAAATACAGTGTAAGTGGTGCAGTGTTTTTTTTTTGTGACATTCTTTATCTCGTAGTATCTTTTCATGCCCTTTGTTACTGTTTTTTCGCTCATACCTGCTTTATGAAACGTATTCAGCATGCACTGGGCGGAAATTATTCCCACCGATTCACCCGGATCTACCAGCGAATCAAAGTAATTTCTAATAGTCTTATTTAAACTCTTCAAATGTTTGTTGGATTTAAGTAAACATTTTTTCAGATTTTTAAAAAAAAGTTTGATAGCATATTTACGGCAATCAGCTTTGGTATTGTAATCTCAAGAGGAATTTAATCCAAGATGAGTTCAATTTCACCTTTGGTCAATTTTCTTCTGACAACCATAATATTAATATATAATTTTGTTTTAAATCATTTTTTCAGAATGAAGGTGGCTTGACAGGGACTCCTCTGTAATCATAGTCTTGAGGGGTGATCTGACAGGGGGTAGTGTGTGGGAATGTGTATGAGGGTACGGGGGTCTCTATGTAGGGGGGTATATGCTTACACAGGAATCCGACAGAAATGAGCCAGAACTGGTCATTTTATCTGCTTTTATTTGTTCGTCTTAGTCTGTGTTATATTTTGTCCAGAAGTCTTGCGTGCTTCCACCTTCTGGGGCGCAGTCCTAGACTTTTTATAAATGTATATTTTTATCCTTTGTTTGCATGTTTGAATGAATAAAATGATGATGAAAAAAAACTTGTCATCGAGATGTTTGCTCTAAACGCAAGGAGAAATTCTCTTGCCCGAACGAATGTGTATGAGAATTTCTCTCGGCTGTACGCATGTGTATGGGAATGTCGCCTTACATTCTGTAAAAAGGTAAAAAAATGCAAGAGTTACACAATTCCTGCCACGGAAAATCAATGTGTTGACATCCCTGCCAAAATTTAAAGTGTGCTGGTATGTTTTTGACACAATTAAAAAGCGATCATACATAGTACTTGTAGTAAGATATTGATCTGGAAAATCAAAGTACTCTGAATTTACAGTATATTTAGCATGTTTTTGACACGATGCAAAAGCATCAAGACCGGGATTCAGACATTGTATTTCAGGCTGGTAGTAAGGTATTAATCTGACAAGTGAAAGGTGCGTAATTCTTGTTGACAGGAATGTATTTTTTTTTTTTTTTTGCATTTGAGGAAGAGCACCCTCAAGTGTTGTGCTTACACGCTGAATTAAAGGGGGATTATGTAAATGTTGAAAGTTGCCCGATTTTTTATCCTTAGAATTTTTTAATGGAATGTATTTTGCATCATTTGAGGAAGAGCACCATCAAGGATTAAGCCTACAAATTGAATTAAAGGGGCATTGTTTTTTTCAAAAATTAAAAAATAATCTGATTTTTTTTGATAGGAATGTATTATTGCATCACTTGAGGAAGAGCACTCTCTAGGGTTAAGCTTACAAATTGAACTAAGGGGCAGTATGTGATTTTCATTAAAGGGGCATTATGCAATTTTGTTTTGGATGGGAATGTAATTTTTTCGCATCATTTGAGGAAGAGCTTCTTTAAAGGGACATAATGGCATGAACAAAAATTGACATAATGAAAAGGACCCTTACTGAAATTACTTCCATGAATTTGAAAACAATTTGGATGTTTATATTCTGTAAAAACAGGAAGAGTTCGGGGGGGAGGTGGCAGTGTGTGACAATTTCTGGAACAAGGATGCTGACATTACTGCCAGCATTTACCAAACTTGACCATTGCTATTGTATATGTGTTAATCCCGGCTAATCCATCTTTCACTTGCCAGATCAATATCTTACTACAAGCCTAAAGTACAATGCCTGAATCCCGGTCTGAATGCTTTTGAATTGTGTCGCAAAACATGCTAGATACGCTGTAAATTCTGTCAGGGATGTCAACACCTTGCTTTTCTGTTCCAGAAATTGCCACAAACTGCCACCTCCCCCTTGGAACTCTTCCTGTTTTTACAGAATGTAAACATCCAAATTGTTTTCAAACTCGTGGAAGTGATTTCTGTAAGGGTCCTTTCATTATGTCAATTTTTTTCATGTCATTATGTCCCTTTAAGGTTTAAGATTATTGTATGAAAGGGGCATTATGCGATTTTTTTTTTTGATGGAAATGTATTTTTGCATTTGGGATTTTTGCATTTTTTTAAAATTTTTTTATTGATATGTATACGCTCACAAACTTGGTGGGTGGATGTAGCTTGAACTCAGCAGGGGTAAATATAACTTATATAATTAGAGGTTCAAACATGTTACAGAGTGGTTCATCAGAAATCAACAACAATGCATCCACATATTATCCTGTGAAGGCAGCTTTCGACACGAAAGCGAGACAAATATATACGGACGTATCACATACAGAGTTGTTGATTTGTGATGAACCACTCTATAACATGTTTGAATCCCCTTCAACAATGAAAATCTTTATGAAAACTTAATATGGTTTATGGAACAATTATTCTCACTATAAAACTAAAATGTTCCCAGTTTGACAGAAATCTTTCCTCGTAATATATTTTAGCAAAATCTAAAGCAAAATGATAGTTCTTGCATGTCTTTTGCTTTGTAGTTTGCACCTGATAAGAAATACCATAATTATTTAAAATATGTCATTTTGGTGGAAAATTATACTACTTTGGTGGAAATCAGGATGGAAAACATGTAACTTATGCCAGGTAGAGATAATCATGTTAAAGATGTCATATTTGTGATCTTTGACCTCGAAAACCCATATTTAGATATAGGATGCCATAAATTTATGAAAATGTGCCTTGAAGGTGCATTTCGTAATTCCAGCACCTCCTGTTTTATTCATTGTCACTAATATCCTTGAGAAAATCTTATTCACAAAATTTGAGTTGATTCCGATCTTGTGGTTTTGGTTATGAGCAATGCTTGTTTCCCACGGTCCCATAGACCACTGTGCTGTAATTCTGTCCATTAAGGACAGAAAATACCAAACTAGGAATTTTGTACAGCTACGACGAATTTGCACGCAGATTAGGTACACCATGGATTAGTTAAGTCTAATGGTTCAGATGATATAAAAATCTCAACTTTTTTAGGTAGTTGGGGGGGATGAGATTGTGGATCATGAAATAACCCCGTTACATCAGCAAAATACATCCCGGTCCCCGGACCGCGAGTTCATCTGCTGTTGCGGTTTGTGAATGGGGCCAAAGGTCACATGAGGTCTCCTAGGTAACATGAGGTCACCAAATGTCACCCCCCAACCCCCTCCTTTCCACCAAGTTACATCATCGTAGCCCTTACGGAACCCATACAGCATGCCAATATATTAAGGGTTCCCATTTTGAAAGGTCAAAGGTCACATGAGGTCACCAACATGTCACCCCACCCGGCCCTCGTTCCACCAAGTTACATCATCATAGCCCTTATGGAAACTATACAGGATGCAATATATTAAGGGTAACATTTGACACAGACCACACACACAGAGATACGACCAGAGTAATCAAGAGAAGATATCAGTAGCTTCCCATAATGCATTGCTTCCAATGGAGGTTTTTGTACAGGTACTGGTGTGAATTGTTAGAGATGAAACATGGCTAAATTAATAGTACTGATCACAAACTTGCTTTTTAAGGATGTTTCATCTCTAACGATTCACACCAGTACGTGTACAAAAACCTCATGGGAAGCAATTGCATTATGGGAAGCTACTGTATCTCTCTTAGAGTAACCAATGTGCCTTCTGCTAATTCTGCAGATGACACAAAAATTAGGTCATTTTGGTGGCCATCTTGGAATCTTTACCGTTAGCGACGTCAGACCACATCAAAGGTGACATATTTTGCCAGATTCAGATTTTACATCAATTTGGCTATAGAAACAACTTTAGAGAAGGTTAAAATTTGCCCAACCCTAGACAATTCCAATATTGATGTTCATCATTTACTTTATCAAAATTTACATTTTCTTCACTGACCCCAAATCAATTACGAGGTTTAGAAAACTGGGGCATGCTTATGCCAATGCGCTAATACAGTGAAAGCATCCATGTGCAGCTCTGTCAATTCAGAAATGCACCCGGCTTCCTAAACCTCGTAACTAATTAATTTTTGGAGTTGGGTAATATAACATATTAAATACAATTTTGTATCACTTTGTAATACCATCAATGATTTGTAGATGGTGTAATGAAGTCAATGATTTTCACATTTAAGTAGCTTTATATTATGATTACCATTTATTATCAAGTTTAATAATAAATATTGGGATAGTACTATAACATCATCACTACACATTTTACTATTAAATTGCACAATCATTACCATTACCACTGAAGGTAGAAGAAAACATATTTTCTACTTTGATCAACATAGGAGCATTACATTAAATGAGCCAAAAGACACTGTTACAATCGCCTAAACATGACTTATTCCAAAGGCTGTTTACTTGATATGCATGTAAAGACCTAACATCTACTGGCGTCTTACTCAATACATCTACCCATACATTAAACATACTCACTACACCTTTTTCTCTGAAAACAGGGGGAAACAGAGCTCTATTCACCAATACTTTTGATAAAAAGCCTGAAAAACAGCACAAAATGACCAAAATAGCCCCCAAACTGGGCTGAAAGTAAATAAAATTGCATAATTCTGAACAAAAAATCGGGGCAAAAGGCTGAAAATTCTCATGCCTGGAGTGTTATGCCTTAGGGAATGCAATGTAACATAGCTTTTTAAACTTCTACCATACAACAGAAATAAGTCAAAGAGAAAAAAAATCCATCCAGGATTTGAACCTGGGACCTTACGATCAATGGACCGGATGCTCTACTAACTAAGCTTAAGAGTCAGATGGGATAGAGCAGTGATATTAATATCCATATAGATCTTTAAGTGCAACCCTATTCCTTTAATATCTTCTAATCCAAGAATCTTTGAAAGTGGATTTGTAATTGGAAATCACTTCCTAAATCTTGTGTTTATATAAAAGAACATAAGCTTAAACATGTAGGTACTGAATATACTTAAAATGATTTTAAACTTCTACCACACAGAAATGAGAGTCAATGCGAAAAATAAGACACCTAACCATTTGGGATTGACCCGGGACCTTCCAACCACAGGGCAGATGTTCTACAACTGAGCTGAAAATGGAGAGGAGCAGTGATATTAAAATCTACATATCCTCTTTAAAGCTTCTTGGATTAAGATGTTAGAAGATGGGGGACATGAAAAGGCCTTATGAAATAATATTATTATAAATTACAAAAAGATTTGGAATGATTTGTAAAATTATTATATAATCTATGAATACCTATCTAGTACTTTTGGTAGTAAAATCTGCATACAAAATATTCTTGGACAGCAAATAAATGTACAAGATATTTTAAGGGGCTAAATAATGCCCGGAATGTACAATATTCATGTTCCCAGACAAAGCAGAAATTTTGGCACTTTTTTATGTGCATGATGCATCATGAATGGAAAAAAAATATATAAAACTAAAAACTACTATGACTTTGTCATACCTCTGACCCTTCTTCATAAGTAACCTGGCCTTTGCACGTTCATAAAAAAAGAGAAAGTGGTAGGAAAATGAAAATCTTCAGAAATGTAGAGCAAAGATTTGTCATTAAGAAAACTTACTATATATATTGTACCGTATTAAAGGTGCAGCGTGAGATTTTGAGGCACCCAAATATTGTGTCATAATAGTTAATTTCATTAGATCAGACACTCAATAGACTTCCTACCTTGTATTGGCTACAGAAAATGTCTTAAAAGTGAGAAAATAGGTGGTTTTGATGCTTAATTTCAATGTAAAAAAGGCTGAATTTCGTATTTGCTCCTATAGATGATGTGACATATGACGTCACTTGTTGACATTCAGGACACCCTCTGTGGTTTTTGGCAGGCAATATTAATTAGGTTCTGTGACAGACCACATAAATCTGCTTATAAAATTTTTTTTTTACTGGCAGAATCTTTCCTGATCTAAATTGGACACAAAATGCAGCTGGTAGCTTATTATTATTGCTTGAAAGTTAGTATGATTTAATTCGAAACAAAAGTTACAGCAAAAAACAGAATTTCCCCATGCACAGTATAGGTGCTTTTGACTGCCAGTTCTCATTACACCAACAGGGGGCGCACACGAAACATAAACAAAGTCAAATAATCTATACAAAATTAGAAATTTGACAATTTTTAAACCAAAGAAACATTTCTCAGCTTAATCCTTTCAGATGTGATAGTGTGATGGAAAGCTTTACATCAGGACAAAATCATTACTTTGATTTTTTGAGGGACACCTAATATGTGAAATCTCTCTTTGCACCTTTTAAGTAATATTTTTTCTGCATGTAACTTTTTGGGACACCCTCCATGTATGGACACACACATACTGCATTGAAATAAAACACATCACCAAAAGTAAACTACCCCTTTTCTGTGAAGAGGTCATCTTTACACCTGAACATCAAATTGTTAAAAAAAAAGCACAACTATGTGCACTGTGATACCTCATTTGCATAAAGAGTGTAATATTGTTGCCATGGTGACACGTAATGAAAAGCATGCACACTCCAAAGCTGCACTGAAAGGCTACTAAAGCGAAAGCAACATGACATTATATGCAAGGATGATAAGGCACTAGCATTTAAAGGTGCTTGTTCCGATCGCCTCTGGGACCCCCTGATTTATCTGGTAGTAGTATAAATTTTGATATCAGATTAAAAGCCGTATTTTCCTCATCATCATAAAATTTCAGCTTCCAAATCAACTTCTTTGCAAAGATATAAACAAAAAACTGCCATTTTAGTGGTTAACCATCAATATTAGCACAGTAGTGTATAGGGCCTTGCAATGTGCATTATCGCTTCTATTATCAAAAACGCAAGTCATTTCCCACGATACTTGGTGGTAAGTGTATGCAGGTGCCAGGCTCTCATATCAAGTAGAGAACACGATACACAAAAATCGGAACACCCACCTTTAAGCAACAATTTAATGCTAAGTGCAACTTTGAAGATTCTATTTTCATTAGGAGTCTCTATGGCAACAATACTGAGGTTATTTATGCAAATAATAAGGTATCAAAATTAACATAATGTAATTGGGCTTCTTTTTGCTATTTCAGTTTGATAATTTGATGTATAGTTTTTTAAGTAGTGGTCTTCCAAAAGGTAATTACTTTTTGCAATGTCTTTTATGAGTATGGCCGACTGGAATACGAGATTGGTTTCAAACATCCCCTATGCATTGATCCTAGAGCTAATTAAAACTTGTTTGAAATATTTGTGTCCTCCACTACTTCACACACTATTAAAACAACTATGTACAGCTATGCATGAAAAAAATTGTTCTTTTTGGCATTGTCAAATATTTTGTTAAGTCACCTTCTGTAAGTTCTTGGTATAAAATGAATTATACTAAATAAATCTGCTGTGAATATTATTTACTCTACAATTAGTAGCATTGATTAAAAAAAGATGCCTCAAACAAGTTAAGAGGGCCATTCCATTTACTTCTGGAATGGGTACACATTTATTTTCATATGGAATATAACTTATTTGGGAAATTTAACACATTGCACATATTATCGTAGGAAGAACACTTCTCATATTTTTTTCCAGCAGAAACCAACATTTTTTCACACTGACTAAACTACAACATGGTAGCTGGGACAATCCAATCACATTTCTGATGAACAGAGAAAGTAACCTCTTTTTCAACTCTGGGTCTCTCTTACATGTATATACATTTTATAGTTTTAGACTATATAAATACCATCAGTGGGAACTTTTGAAATTTGAAAGTACTGTATGTGAATTAAACACTTGTATCTGGGTAAAACAGCAGAGTTGGAAGTTTTTAAAATTCATATAGGTGACTATCTAACTTTCAAAATCATACAGACCTGGGTACTTGCATGACACTTTTTACAGATAGAGATTCTGTCTTCTTCAAATAGAAGAATCGAACAGGTGTTCTGAACCAAATGCAATGCATACTACAGTGTGAGGGGCAAATGTGGTCCAGTGGATAAACACCCAAGTTGCATGCCAAAGGTGCCAATGTGTTTCACCTTTGATTAATGCACTTTACCTCAAGGCATGTTTTTATGATAGAGGGGTCCAAATCTTCCCGATTTTACATAAAATGTGTAATTTCAAGTATCAGATGTAATTTTGGGGCATTTTACCAGTTATAATTGGAATCTTCTGAGCCAAGACACACTCCAAAAGTAAATTTGGGCAAAGAAATATCATTTTTAACCTAAAATCCCCTTTTTCTTACTGCAAACGTTACATATTTTGATGGACACAATATGTCCATCAAAAGTAACATTAGCAATAAACATGATGATTTTTACCTACTTTTTGTGAGAGGATTTGATTTTTTGATAGATGTTTTGTATTTTAGGTCTCTTATTCATATCAAGACTGAACTATCCGGTTTTCAGATAAATTTTTACAAACAAAATACTGTTTTTCAGGCGAATGTTACATTTGATGGACAAAAATGGGAAAATTGTGTCCATCAAAAAAGTGTAACATTCACCTCTCAAAAAGTCTCATATCTTGAAACCTACTTATTGTAGGCAACTCAAATTTCTACCAGATTTTGCTTTTGTGAATTTCATGAGTTTAAATAGGTAAAAACAACTGATAAAGTGGCCAACAAAAATCATACTGAAAAATGTGTTTTCTACTTAAGGCCAAACTACTGGACCCCTCTCTTGTGAAACATGCCTCAATTACTCCTCTCTACCCAGGTGAGTAACTGGGTACCGGCATTACTTAATGTTGGGAAGATAACACACTTGCTGTAGGAGGTGGTGTAGCGATCCCCCTATAGCTACATTATATGGTGGAGTCTGGCCCAATCATTTTGAAAGAGAGATGGGCACTCCGTTTCTGTGTGCACAGGTCCGTCCCCTTTTTACTACAGTACAATAACAAAAGTACAATAACAAAACTCTTTCCTGTGGTACAACATACCATGCCAGTCATACATGAAAAGCGATTCACAGAACGTAAACATCGAATGGACTGTAATGAAATCGATGAATTTCTTCCGATTCCAGTATGAGAGTGTATCTAAAGTAAACCAAGCCACCGTGAGACTATCTTCCTTTAAGAGAAGTTGAAGGTTGAATTTGAGGGTGTGATGGGTTGAAAATCATATTTTGACATTTAATGTGAATGCCTCTCTATACTTGTGTAAGTACATGATGCAGTTGCATTTAGTACAGTGCTTTTTACAAACAGTAAGTACTCGGACTAAAGCTAACTCCCTAATGACTACGATCAAATGTGTGTTTTCCAAGCTCCATGTACGATGGCTTTGCAACTTGGACCTTTCTTGTACAGGTGTTTAGGCCTGGTACATAAAATATTATGTTACTCACTGGCAAGTGTCACAAATTAATGCAGGCCTATGTGTATATTACATCTATACACAACTAGGAAAATTTGTTCGGAAATTTAGAATAGTAAACTTCGTTTAATATTGTCCACGAGACACATGGTCCTGCAAAGGATTTCACAGCATTTTACAATCATCCACGTACAGCGTCATCTCTCCAATCATAAATTTCATAGCACCTGCGTGCACGATATAGCCCCAGACGGAAAACGTATAACATATCCAGTTTGGCCTCTTGAGATGTTATTGATTTGTGGATACAAAATGCCTCCTCTCCCAAACAGTGAACTATGTCCAAAAGTTTTGGAAGTCTCACAGTACAGTCGCTTGGATATACTAAAAGATCAGTAACTTGTAGATGCCCAGTTCAGTCTGATTTTGAATGGGGACATTACTGTTTATCTTGCGGTGGATGGTCACATAGAGCATATCTAATTAAGACTAAATTTAAAACCCCCTTGTTTAAAAAGCATTTGAGCACCTTTTTTCTACACAATAACAAATCATATATTATCATACAAATAGTAAAATATTACAAAATAACTATCCTTTGGTTTATGTTAACATATTGTTTGCATATTCCTAGATACACAATACTGAAATTTAAACAATATTAAATGCCTCTACCAGTCTAACGAATAGGGCATTATGTAATTACACTCAAGAACTACAATGTTAAAGGGGGATGGCCCAATTTAAAGACACTAACAGTGATTCATTTGAATGAGTCCAAATATTAGAAATGTGCAGGAATAGCTTAAAAGTAAGTATACCTGTGGAATCCTCATAAGTTACTTTTTACACCTAAAGAATTGACAGAAAAGGAAGAAAACGGCAGTGTTCAAAGATATGACTCTCCATTCAAATACATGTTGTGTGTCCGTACGGACAGTAATGACTAAAATATCCGATTTTGCACTTATTAGGTTGCTTCTGGTCTTATCATTTGCAGGATATGTTAGGATACCTGTACTTGTTATAGACATGCAGAAATCTACTTTTTGATGATTTTGATGATTTTTTTGAGTTTCTGATTTAGCAAATCACTGATAGTGTCTTTAAGTATATTAAGTTTTCATCTTGATAGAATGGCCTTCTCCCGCATTCCCTCCCCCAAACCCCATCTCTGCAAAGTTTCAAGTTAATATAATCCATTTTTGTAACCCCCATAGAGTACTGTGTGAACTAAATGGGGCATATTTTTGTTCATAACTTCCAAATCAAACATATTTTACCTCTAAAATTTCACATGGTAAATGAGAAAAATACTGTCTGTTCAACTAACTTAGATGTCTAGTTTTTATTAATTATTTCAAAAATTACGCACGTTCGAAATAAATCACAAAAAGGAAGTTGTTGGATATCTTTGGACCTAAGATGGTTTTTACATGACAAAAGGAATGGAACATTTTAAACCTTCAAATCTATTGAAATTTCAGTATTTCACCCTTGTTTTGAAAATGAGCGAATAAGGTTTGGTACCATTAGTAATTACGTTTTGTGGAAGGTTCCATTGACTCCTCTTTGTAGTTAGTAAAAGTTGTCGTCGGAGGATATGATTCAAGATCAATATTGTCCACCACTGGTATGAAGTGAATAATGCCAACTTTGTTCAACAGGATCAAATCCAAACCGTTGTTATTTGCATTGAATTTTTGCAATACAAACGAGATGATATCCAAGGTGTCACACTGCATTGACTTGAATGAACAGCATTACAGGAGAGCTGTATGATTCTTTTGTTCATAACCAATTGATTAAAACAGACAAGACCTTTAAAAGTATCGGTATTTCAACGATGCATTTATATGCCCATACATTAATGCACGCGCAAACACCTGAAATCCTAGCAAGGTCCACGAATCAAAACTTGTTCGTAACATGCTTTTGAAGCGCCCCTAATTCGTGAATGGGTCTGCCATAAAAGTTTCAGAGTCAAAAGTCAATATTCACCTGGACACAGTTTGTTGTCGTTTGCCAATAAAATCAGTGTAAATTGAATAAAAATCCAAAGAAGAAATTATGTTATCAAGTTGGAACACAATGATCTTGTTAGGTCCAATGATGAATAACAACTTTTCTTTGGTGATTTGTTTCGAAAGC